>JACEGR010006222.1:0-63358 GCA_014170235.1 Listronotus bonariensis
TCGGATTTGGGACACATAAAAAGTGTACAAATTAGAAGGGGAACCTTTTTGGCTCGAAATAGAACTCCTACTTTTAAAGCTGCCGTTGTATAGATACAATGTGTGTATGCCAGTTAAGGTTATTTTCAAATGTGACTTTTTTTTAAATCTTTGGACAAACCACGAAGGCTAAAAGCCTAAATACTAACGTACCGTGGGTGTCTTAAGCGAGGTAAGAGGGAGTTTGTTGACACGGGACTTAAATACTTGAAGATTTGGGGGGAAGAAAAGACCTTCGCGGGCAGCAGGTTCCACAGCCTAGAAACTCTAGGGATAAAAGAACGAACAAAGTGGGAAGTTCGGGGCCTGTCCAGTTGGACCGTATAGGGATGCATACGCGCGGAACCACGAGTTTCTCTGTTGGCAACCGTAAGTGGAGGAACCATACTGGACAATTCTTCAGAGCAGAAGCCATGGAAGTACCTATAAAAAAGCGATTTTTACCCACAGCCCGACGATGTGCAAGAGAGGGAAGCCTTTCTGTAAGTGAAGGATCATTAATGAGACGAATAGCTCTTCTTTGAATAGAATCAAGAATGCTTAGGGTTGACGGGGACGCCATGCCCCAGATATGAGAACAATATTCCAAGGGAGGTCGGATTTGGGACACATATAAAGTGTATAAATTAGAAGGGGAAAAATACTGACTCCCACAAGATTGAAGGCGTCTTTGCTCTGCAAAACTTGGCCGCTTATAAGTAAAGGATAAGTATTAGTCCTCCTTAGTACCTCCTATTAATATCTATAACTTACTGGTAGGCAATAAATATAACGTGGAATGTGATAGAGCTTTTTAAGGGTGTGCTGTAGGGGTAGCAGAGAAAAGAAATTTTGCCTTGATGGGCAACTCCTTGTCTTGACGGTTTATTGAAAACCTATTTGTTTTCTTGCCAATTAAAAGACTCTGAACATATTTAACGTTAATTACCTTACTTATTTTTAAAATTTTCATTTAAAATCGTGTTTGTAATGCTTACATTACCGACTTTTTAGAAATTTCAGGGTCAGTTTTTCGACTTTTACTTTCGGCCCACGGGAGAAAAGTTGTGGGCTGAAGGCAGAATAAAAAGAAATTTTGAAAATCGGTCCAAAAATTACGGTGTAATCGATGTACGTAAATAAATAAAAACATACGTAGGTGTCAAACATACAGGGTGTTTCTAAATAAATGCGAACAATTTTAAAAGGTAATTTCTTGTTTAAATTAAAGGGTAGTTTGCTTTATAAACATAGGATCAAAAGTCAACCCTTAGGGAGATATCGCGGTATAAAAATGTCGAAAAATAACATTTCTATTTTTTATCTCAAAAACAAAAAGCGCCAGAATAATGAATTTAAAAAATATTGCTACTATAAAAATACACTTTCTAAATACCATTGAACTTTTTAGAATCAATGAAAGTGGTGAAATAGTTATTTACATTACAAGATGCGAAAGTTTACTTTTTGGTGTGAGGTGGTTTTTAAATGGCCGAGGCTATTTAAAATCAAAAAGTCAAAAAATTTAAAAAAGAAGAAATCATTAAGTTTTTACTTAACGCGCCTGATCAAAGTTACTTAGCAATGAAAGTAATAGCCATTATGGGAGTGGCTGGGGCATGCCGGACAGACGAAATATACAGAATGAAGCTAAGTGATGTAGAAATAAGAAATGACGTGGCTATAGTAAAAATAGTGGAGTCTTAAAATAAAGTTAAAAGAAACTTTGTAGTAACCAACGATGAAGGCTCAGTTCCTTATGTCAGATTTCTACAGGAATATATTAAGCTGAGACCAAGGAATGCTCTAGATGAGCGCTTATTGTATCCTTATGAAAGAGGTAAATGTGTTAATCAAGTAATTGGAAAGCACACTATTTCAAATGTACAACCTATTAAGGCATTTAAAATATGTCTTTTTTGACGTTACTTGGTATTTTAAATACAATACTTATTTTATTTTATGGCAAAAAATAAAAACGTTATTTTTTTGCCATATTTGTACCGAGGTATTTCCCTAATGGTTTAGTTTGGACTCCATATTTATAAAGCAATCCACCCTTTATTTTGAATAAGGAATCACATCCTAAAATTTTTCCCATTTGTTTAAAAACACCCTGTATAACCTCTCCGTTTTTTAAATTCGATTAATAAAAAAATCTTTTTAAAAATAAAACCAATACATAATATTTTGATTATTTGAAAAAACAACCATGACAAACAAAGACCATTTACAGAATAGAATGCGGAATTGCAAAGAAAACAAAAATCCTGCTAACGTTAATCTTTGAATAGACTTGATTAGGAGATCTACACTATTACCGGGAACAAAGAAAACTTTTGTCAAAGGAATGAGAGGCATTTGGATAACATAAGTAGAAAATACTTACTGACAATACCGATTTATTTCATTCCCTTGTTGAGTTTTACGAAAAGTCCCGAGAATTTCTGTATTTACAAGTTAAACAGTAGTATGTGAGATAATGTTTTGTTTAATTATCATTAGCTGCTGGCTTAAAAAAATTATTGGGTAACTTATCTTTATATTTTGTTAGGCCATACTTCATTTAAGTTACTTTAATTCTTCATAAAATTTAGGAAATTGCTTAAAGTGGCAACAAATGGTACATCTACCCTATAACAACATAACATAAACGAATTAACTTAAACGCATTAACTCGCAAATTCTTAGGTATTTAGAAAAACATAAAATTTTACATGACAGGCAATACGGATTTCGTCACAAGAGATCTACAGCATATCTTCTTTCCTTCGTTTCACACAACTGGAACAAGCCTCTTGAGTTTCTAGGTGAGTCCCAGATCGTTGCTCTTGATATATCCAAAGCTTTCGACCAAGTCTGGCATGCCGCACTTCTTAATAAACTTCCCTCTTACGGTCTTCCAACTAAACTCTGCTCTTGGCTCTCCAGTTATCTTTCTAATCGACGTATATCAGTCATTGTTGATGACCACTCTTCAAGCTTTCACGAAATTAATGCTGCCACAGGGTTCAGTACTAGCACCAACTTTGTTTCTTCTTCACATCAACGACCTTCTTTCTTCCACAACCAATCCCATTCATAGTTGTGCTGACGATAGTATCCTTCACTATACTTTTCAGGTTCCCAAACCAATCTCTCAACCCGACTTGGAAAGCAAACGCAGGGCGATGCAGATATCTCTTTTACAGGATCTCAATTTGATATTGGATTGGGGCGCCAAAAATCTCGTTCAATTTAATGCCTCTAAAACACAATCATGTTCCTTGTCGCGAAAAAAATCATCAAACACTCATCCTTTGCTTATGAGTGGCCAGGTTTTGCAGAGCGGGGACACATTTAACCTTGTGGGCGTCACATAACCTTAACTGGCATAAACACATTGTATCTATAGCCACCGCGGCTTCAAAAAGCTTGGATTTCTTTTCCGAGCCAAAAAGTATTTTTCTCCTTCCAATTTATACACTTTGTATGTGTCCCAAATTCGACCCTCTCTGGAATATTGTTCTCATGTCTGGGGAATGGCATCCCCTACAACCCTCAGAATTCTTGATGCCATTCAAAGAAGGGTTGTTCGTCTTATTAATGATCCTTTACTTACTCAAAGACTTCCTTCTCTTGCCCATCGTCGAGCTGTGGGATATCTATCGCTCTTCTATAGATACTTTTACGGCTTCTGCTCCGACGAATTATCCAGTATAGTCCCTCCTCTTGCAGTTCCCAACAGAGAAACTCGTAACGCTGTGCGTATGCATCCCTATACAGTTCAATTGGACAGGCCCCGAACTTCCCATTTCGTTCGTTCTTTTATCCCTAGAGTTTCTAGACTGTGGAACCTGCTGCCAGCGGAGGTCTTTCCTTTCCCCCAAATCTTCAAGTTTTTAAGTCCCGTGTTAACAAACTTCCTCTTACCCTGCTTAAGACACCCACGGTACGTTAGTATTTAGGCTTTCAGCCTTCGTGGATTGTCCAAAGATAAAAAAAATAAGAATATTATTTTTAAAAAGATTTAATAAAAATGTATTTATTATTACGATAACAATGACAATGACGTCAATATCGTACACCCGCTTATAGAAAAAAGGAACTTCCAAGTAAAAAGAGCAAATACAAAAAAATAAATGACAAGAAAGAACCAAAGCGTCTTCCTATTTCTAAACGTTCGTATTTGCGATTCGCAAAACGAGCCAAAAGACTTTACAGAATTTAAAATAGGAAGGAAATAAAAAATAAATTTTATTTTACAGAATGACTTTAAAATAGATCACGATCATGAAAGTTAAGGTAGTGATTTTACAAGATGAAATATGACTTTATTTTAATATGTCATTAATGTCATAAATACTATTTGTTATTTAAAGTTAGAAAAAAATCAATAGAAAAATGAGTGACGGATATATCTCTTTCGCAGGATCTTAATTTAATATTGGATTAGGGCGCCAAAAATCTCGTTCATTTTAATGCATCCAAAACACAATCATGTTCCTTGTCGCGAAAAGAGTCATCAAATACTCATCCTCTACTTATGAGCGGCCAAGTTTTACAGAGCAAAGACACCTTCAATCTCGTGGGCATCATTTTGAAAGTAACCTTAACTGGCATAAACACATTGTATCTATAGCCACGGCAGCTTCAAAAAAGCTTGGATTTCTCTTTCGAGCCAAAAAGTATTTTTCCGCTTCTAATTTATACACTTTATATGTGTCCCAAATCCGACCTCCCTTGGAATATTGTTCTCATATCTGGGGCATGGCGTCCCCAACAACCCTGAGCATTCTTGATTCTATTCAAAGAAGAGCTATTCGTCTCATTAATGATCCTTCACTTACAGAAAGGCTTCCCTCTCTTGCCCATCGTCGGGCTGTGGGGGATTTATCGCTTTTTATAGGTACTTCCATGGCTTCTGCTCTGAAGAATTGTCCGGTATGGTTCCTCCACTCACGGTTCCCAACAGAGAAACTCGTGGTTCCGCGCGTATGCATCCCTATACGGTCGAACTGGAGGACAGGCCCCGAACTTCTCACTTTGTTCGTTCTTTTATCCCTAGAGTTTCTAGATTGTGGGACCTGCTGCCCGCGGAGGTCTTTCCTCCCCCAAATCTTCAAGTATTTAAGTCCCGTGTGAACAAACTCCCTCTTACCTCGCTTAAGACACCCACGGTACGTTAGTATTTAGGCTTTTAGCCTTCGTGGTTTGCCAAAGATAAAAAAAAATCAAAAATTATTGAGTGCCAATATAGCTTTTAAATCAAAAATTGTTTGCAAAATGAAAGGAGAATGTAGTAAAAATAGGTTAAATTTGTTTCTTGAGTTTGATAATGAATATCTTAAAAACGAAACGTGTCCGACTAAAAATTCATTTAGATTCATTAGATTCGTCAGCGCCTCAAAAAACACCCGTATACCAAATTTCATTAAAATCGGCGATGCGTCCGGTTTGTAAACAATTGCCGAAAAAAGTAATGGTAATTTTCTAGAAACCTGCGGCAACTCCGATTTGGACGAAATTTGGTATACGGGGTTTTTAAGGCGCTGATCACGAATCTAAAAGAATTTTTGGCGGAAACGTTTCGTTTTAAGATATTCATCATCAGACTTGAATTTTAAACTAAATCTATTTTTACAATATTCCCTCTTCTTTTTGCACACAATTATTGATTTAAAGCTAAAGTGGCACATAATATTTGATTTTTACCGTTTAAAACCCCATTTTTTTACGTATTTACATTATTGTTGCATTAAATTGCATAGCTATACTTTCAATCCCAGTGTGTTATGAAGCCCTAAGTGTATGTATGGTTGCCGCATTATCAAAGAACAGCCACGCAATTTAATTCAAAAATAATATAAAAAACGTAGAAAAACAGGGTTTTAAAAGGTGAAAATCAAATATTGTGTGACACTTTAGCTTTAAATCAAGAATTGTGTGCAAAAGAAGGGGGAATATAGTGAAAATAAGCTTAGTTCAAATTTGAACTTTGATGATGAATATCTCGAGAACGAAACGTTTCCATTAAAAAATATTTCAGATTTGTGATCAGCACCCCAAAAACCCCTGTATCCCAAATTTCGTTAAAATCGGATTTACCGCAGGTTTCTAGAAAATTACCAAAGTAATATCGGATTCCAAATAAATTTTAAATAATAATACATAAATAAAAAAAACGAAAACGTCCTTGTTGGAATTTTATTTATTATTAACTAATAAACTCGAACACAATTTTTTTCCAACAATTGCCTATTATGCTTCAATGGATTTCTTATAAATGCGTTTGCAGTATAAGGTAAATTTTTCGGTTTATATAATTACAAGATTATAATTTCTTTACATAGGCGTCGATACAAATTTTATAAATAAATGAAAAATATCTTTTGAATATCCTATTTTGTAGTAAAGTGGTGAGATTTTTAGTAAGCAGTTTTACCTAGCTTGACTAGTTTATTTATTTATTTGTTATTTATTTGTTTTGGTCAAATTTAGTTATTGGAATTCAACTCCTCTCCTGACGACGAATCGACCTGAAATTTGGCACATAGTCTTGATGACAATACAATTAATACATTCTTTATGATTGTAAATCCAAGATGGCCGCTGATACAAAATCGCGGATTACATATTATTTCACTACAACCTCACTATGGATATCAAAAAATGAAAGGGCTATATATATATATATATATATATATATATATATATATATATATATATATATATATATATATCATATATATAATAAATATTCTACTCCCTTTAAAGACGGTCAAAGAAAACATCCTGCTTTTCTATGCTATCCACCACGACTCTCTCCCCAGACCGGTTTCGCCTGCCTTACAGGAACTCATCAGTGAGGCTGTATCAGAGTCGTGGTGAATAGCATAGAAAACAAGCGTCTACTTATTAGACCAGTTTCATTGTTTAGCGGTAGGATATTAAATCCTGCCGTTGATGCCCTACTGAAAACAGTAAATACGAGCATCAATTGTTGATGCTCGTTAACAAGTGGACGTGCGCAGAATCTGAACGGTTGCAAACATTTCTGACAGCCTGCTGGAACAAACCTATATTTAGGATTAAACGTTTTATTTTACATAAAAAAGATTATTTTCATTTGTTAACGCTTTATTTAGGCCACCGGGTTTCTCTTAAAAGTCTACACAAATATAATGATTTAACCCAGTTTGCCTTAATTGAAAAGCTAGTCGTATTCGAGATACAGAGTTTCCAAATAAAAAATAAATGAAAATTTGAGACCCTGTATCTTGCAAACCAGCAACATTTCGAGGGTAAATTGCATTAGATCGTTATATTATGGCCCACAGATTTTGTGGTGGTATTTTGTAGGGTCCACCCATTTAGTAAAGAGACCACCGACGTCATCATTTTCTGTGCAAAATCTTGTGTTATTCTTTTATCCCGTATTTAAAATGCTGTTTATTTTTTAAAATCAAATCTTTAAAATACCTGCTTCCTAGAAGCCCTCGAAACCGCGATTGAAGAGGAGTTACACAGGATTTCGCGTAGATAATGTTGACGTTGGTGGTTTCTTTACTAAGCGCGGACTCTACGGACCTTTTGGACACTGGTATATCTTATATGATGTGACATTCTCGAGTGGCACCTAAACGAATATTTCTAACAAAAAGAAAGTACCTTACAAAGCTATGTACAATTTTTTTTTTTGAGATTAGCAAATACAGTTTGTTTATTTATTCTGTATTGGTTTTGCATTTTGTTTAATTTTTCCCAGAAAAAGGGCATCCACTAAATTTAATATCTGGGACCGACCCCTGGAGCAAAAAGGAAGGGGGGGAGAAAGGCAATTTTTGTCTCGCCTTAAAAAAACTGAAGATCCGGGGCTGGTGTAATTAATAATCTTTGAAAAAATGAATAATTTTTAATCGCCCTGTATAATGTGTTTTATGTATGTAAATCTCTTTCTTTAAATAAAACAGATTTTCCTACTTATCTCTGTTCTCTTTTTTTAACTTTAAGTGTAGTATAGGTAAAAGCCTGGCCATAACCGTACCGAAGTCCCACAAGACCTGCAACATAGCACAACCGTGTCTCGTATGGTCTGAAACATGCCCAGCAAATGAAACCATACGTAAATCGAACAGCGCCGATGTTTCCCGAACTAGGTTTTAAGTGTACGAGCGAAAAATCACTTTTTATTTCAGTTCATTACGTAAAATTAAAACCTCGTGGTTAAAGGTTAGTTGTTGTAAAAAAATACATGAAAAAGTGAATAATTAAGTTTTAAGAAGTGTAAAATTCATTTTATTGTTACATCTTGTAAAAATGTGTGAGTAAAACTTACGAATACATTGTTATTGTTTGTTTTATAAGTTTTTTTAAATTAATATTTTGAGAAATCAAAAAACTTATGTTTTTTTACTTTTTAAAATGCGGTGCGGGGTTAACAATAATTTACCCCTCCTAATATTTACATGGGATTTCCAATCGGTGATGCACCACCGGTATACCTTTTAATCTTGCTAAACGTGTATAGTTAAATGGGAATTTTTGCATTTTTTCTAGTTTACCCAGGAATAGCTCCTATTTTAAATGGCATTCCCTATTTATTTGAATATTTCTGGATTTCTAAGACAATTTTTTTATAAGTAATCTTTTAAAAACAGCAGCTACACCACTGTTTTAAGGATTTCCGTTATAAATTTTGTCAGCAACAATATATTAGGCCTGTCACTAAAATATATACGTAGTCATGTAATTACTAAAGCAATTTAAATAATATTTCTTCTGTAGTTAATAGAAGGTTCAAATGATCATGTTGATAAATAGGGTAAAGCGCAAAAAGAAAATCACCAATTACTACGTTTATAACGAATAGTTGAAGCTAGCTTAAGTTAAAGCGGCTTTTAAAAGTGGCTTTAAAGCGGCTTGAAAGCGGCTTTTAAAAAGTGGCGTTGAAAACTTTAAAACACGCTCACACCAACACCAGCACACAAAACGGGACGAATTAAAAAGTGAGGTGTGTTTTCAATTTGATGTCTACTGTAAAGTTGGATGCTAAACATGCGTACGACGATGGCCTGAAATGTGCTTGACCACGATTTTCAATTGACTTTCAAGCCGGACTCTTTGTTTGACCTCCGGACAGTGCGTACGTGCGTAGAGGACTACAAAGTTTTTCCCGGAGTGGCGGTTAGAGGTATCGTACGAACGGTTTTTACCTTCGGGGATCAAGGAAAGATTCACTCTAAATTGAGGAGCGACTGAGCAAAAGCATTAAATCCGTTTTTGTTCTTTTTATATATGGACAAACGAAGTCGCTTCATTTTGTTTAATTTATCATCTTTTAAAAGCAATTTAATGAAATCGCATTAAATCCCATAAAATTAATCATATTAAATTAACTGAACTAAGCAATATGCGTTAAATCCAAATTTTCTTAAACGTTTTTAGTGTTTTACTCAAAAATATATATTTTGGATTTAATGCTTTTGCTCAGTTGCTCCTCAATTGACGGCATCTTTCTTCTGCTTTCTTCTGGATCTAAGAGCTGTGAGCGAAGATTCTCTATAAGCTGTTGGTATCCTGTTTGGTGGTGAACACGAAGTATTTCTGAAATGGCGGGAAATAGATGGGCGTGCCATGGGAACTGTCAGTAGTGAAAGTGAAGGTTATACGTAACACCAGTAGCAGGTCTTGGTTTGACAGCCGACAATTTATGCATTGCATCGATTGTAGAATTATTTTTGTTTTCTTTTGGAATTTCTGGGAGCTACGAGCTCAATTATCCAGATTTTCCGCCGACGAAGCCCTGGAAAGCATAGTCCGGAAGGGGAAAAGTAGTGGATTGGACCTGAAGGGACCAAACCAAGAAAAAAATTTAGAGAGAGAGAGACTTTCAAGCCACCGAAATAAACACGTAGACTTCAAAATCGGTTCAAAGCCGCTTTGTTTTCAAGCCAGCTTGAAGTATTCGATATAAACGTAGTAAATGGTTTATTATTCGTTTCTGATATTCATTTTTATTTCATCTTGATAAGAAAATTAACCTAGTCTTAACGAACATTATACTTATTTACTTCCAAATGGAAACTAGTTTAACACAATGGCCATTTATACTCTTAGTCTGATTACTTAATTAGATTTTTATCTTGTGATTGTGCATTTTTATTTGCTTCAATGGTGATGTGGTTTATGGATAATTTTGGTGTAAACTTATCTACTATACCGGATGACACAGGATGTTTTTACCTTCCATTTTTTTTTGTTTTTTTAGACTCATAAAAATTTTACAGTAATAATATTGCATGAATTGACATTTTTTAATATTATCACAAACCGGAAGTACCATCAACTTTCTTATTTTAAATACAAATGTCCATTTTTTTTCTATATTTGTAGTCTCTATAAAATTCTGTTTTTAATGATATATTAAATGGGGTGTTTTTCTTTTAAACAGCACCCAAAGAATACTTTATAGAAAATTAAGTACCACCATTATTTTTGACTTGGATATTTTTTTGGAAAGTAAGATATGGGATAAAACAGTGACCTATTTAACTTTAATTTTATTTTCTTTAAAATATAACTCACATTTCGTTATTTTAATGTAATTGATAAGAGAAAATTTAAAATATTTTAAACATTTTAAATAAAAACAACGCCATTTTATTTTATTTTTAAATATAAACATATTGTTTATTTTTTTGACGTAACTAGAGGTATCGGGTCCTGGGGTGGAAAACATTTTCTATGAGGACCTCCACCATCTCTGACTGGGGGCCGGGGCGAACCGCTGCCCTGCCTTTTTTTATCTTTGGACAATCCACGAAGGCTGATAGCCTAAATACTAACGTACCGTGGGTGTCTTAAGCAGGGTAAGAGGAAGTTTGTTAAAACGTGACTTAAAAACTTGAAGATTTGGGGGAGAAGGAAAGACCTCCGCTGGCAGCAGGTTCCACAGTCTAGAAACTCTAGGGATAAAAGAACGAACGAAATGGGAAGTTCGGGGTCTGTCCAATTGAACTGTATAGGGATGCATACGCGCGGCACCACGAGTTTCTCTGTTGGGAACTGCAAGAGGAGGGACTATACTGGATAATTCGTCGGAGCAGAAGCCGTAAAAGTATCTATAGAAGAGCGATAGATCTCCCACAGCTCGACGATGGACAAGAGAAGGAAGTCTTTGAGTAAGTAAAGGATCATTAATAAGACAAACAGCCCTTTCTTTGAATGGCATCAAGAATGCTGAGGGTTGTAGGGGATGCCATTCCCCAGACATGAGAACAATATTCCAGAGAGGGTCGAATTTGGGACACATACAAAGTGTATAAATTGGAAGGAGAAAAGTACTTTTTGGCTCGAAAAAGAAATCCAAGCTTTTTGAAGCCGCGGTGGCTATAGGTACAATGTGTTTATGGTTATTCTCAAATGTGACGCCCACAAGGTTAAATGTGTCCCCGCTCTGCAAAACCTGGCCACTCATAAGAAAAGGATGAGTGTTTGATGATTTTTTCGCGACAAGGAACATGATTGTGTTTTGGATGCATTAAATTGAACGAGATTTTTGGAGCCCCAATCCAATATCAAATTGAGATCCTGTGAAAGAGATATCTGCATCGCCCTGCGTTTGCTTTCCAAGTCGGGTTGAGAGATTGGTTTGGGAACCTGAAAAGTGAAGTGAAGGGTACTATCGTCAGCATAACTATGAATGGGATTGGTTGTGGAAGAAAGAAGGTCGTTGATGTGAAGAAGAAACAAAGATGGTGCTAGTACTGAACCCTGTGGCACTCCAGCATTCATTTCGTGAAAGCTTGAAGAGTGGCCATCAACAATGACTTCTGAAAACTGGAGAGCCAAGAGCAGAGTTTAGTTGGAAGACCGTAAGAGGGGAGTTTATTAAGAAGTGCGTCATGCCAGACTTGGTCGAAAGCTTTAGATATATCAAGAGCAACGATCTGGGACTCACCTAGAAACTCAAGAGCCTTCCCCTCGGTACGCTACATGATACATATGTTTCTAACCGACTTTATTTTTAAGTTGTTACAATGAAACTATCCTGGTGTCCCTCGCCAATTTTGATAATACTGCAATATATTGTAGTACATCAAAAAATAGGAAACACCTATTTTATTTATCGGCCATTAAACACATTTAGAAAGTAAAATGCACCCCTGAAATCCACCCTAAAAATTGACTGAGGGTACATCGTTATACTGAATTCGATTTAACCAATCGGATAAAACTTAATCCGACAAAAAATTGCGATAAACACGTTTCAGATTGAGTAAGGGATTGGATTGAACACCACAAGTCAATCCTGTTTTTCAAGCGATTTGAATTGAGTTCAGTCCGATCGGAGGTTATATTTGTACGATATTCACGATTTTGGAAAAGGTTTGAAAAATGACAGATAAGTGTAGAAACGAAATAGTGAAAAATAAAATAAGCTTAAATATTTGGTAAAATATTGTTATAGTGTTTCTTTAGTGGTTTGCGCTATTATTTTGTCTTATTTTCTAAAATTAAATGAAATTAATTTAAAAAATACAACAAAGGTGAGGTTAGAAGTTTATTTTTATTGGTTTCCCAGCAAACACTATTTGCCGGCAGTATACATTTTTCATATTGGCATTGATGGTAAAGCATTGACAAGTGCTGGCAATAATATGCCAACATCTAATAAGCATTAAAAAGTCAACCCTAAATAAACACTTTATTGCCAATAAATTTTGCATGCAGGCGTATTGCTGGCAAGCATAGAAAAATGGCAGCATACCAATCCTGATTAAATAAAGCATGCCTTTTTGTTGCAGGCAAATAAATATTGGATTTTTGAAGGCAAACTTTCAAAGCATATTTATACTTTTTAAACCATATTGATAACATTGGCATTAAAAAATTAAGATTGGATGATTTTGACAGATGAAGAAACATCGCTTTTGACTGCTTTGAGCAATCGTTTTCCGAAAGATCCTCTTTGTTTTCTACCGTTTTCTACGTGGTTTTTAGCTTTTTAGTTTCTTTTTTAACGAATAGAGTTTTTTAAATATAATTAAGTGTATTTATTACCTAATTAGTGTGTGTTATGTGATTGATAGGTGATGGCTAGCCGAGGAGAGTTATTCAAGTAGACGGTTAGGAGCTGTAAACATTTTGTTTAAAACCTTTTAAATTTGTAGTTACCTAAAAAAAAATTATATGAAATTAGGGAGTTGCCTTATTAAAAGTTTTTAAGGCGTGTTAATTAAAAATAATATAAATATTTAATAATGTTTTTTTTTGACCTTACACTAGCTGCCTACACTACGTCTACGACTACACTAACTTATATTTCTCCCTAGGTTTTGGGTCTAAAAATGAAATGTTAGTGTTCCTTGAATACTTACCATTTTAAAGTGTTTTTCTTTAATTTACTATTTTTTTTTATTTTTTACATACCTTTAATTTTTTATGTTGTATGAACATTTTTTATTATGTATTTTTTTAATGATAACGCATCCCTGTCTTTCTTTTCTCATTTTTTTTTATTACAAAATTCTAAATATGTTATTTAACTTTTGGGACATTAAACTTATAAAACTTGCAATAATGATTTAATGATAAATGCCATTATCCTAAACGCATATTTTCATCATAACTTATTAATAATGGATGCTATTACAGTATCTGCAACTCGTGCCCAATAAAGGCCAATTGCCCACTTTCGTGTTTTTTGTTATCTTTTTGCCAATAACTTATTATTGATGGATGCCATCATCCTCAACGCATTTTTTGGCGTAAAATATTCATGAGGGATGCCATCATCCTAAACGCATTTTTTCATCATAACTTATTAATGATGGATGCCATCACATTATCTGCAACACGTGGCCCAATAACGGCCAATTGCCCACTTTCGTGTCTTTTTGATACCTTTTTGCCAATGCCTTGCCATTAAAGAGTGTTGGCAATGCCAGTAAATTAAATGTACATGGCCGGCAAAAAATGTTATTTGGGTTGCTCTCTTTGTCGTTGTATACAACGTATATACATATACTTTTCCTTGTCAACTTTAAAGAATTTAGAACCGGATTATCTGCATCCGATAAATTCTAAGACAAAGGGCACAGTATTAGGTTCAATGCGATCCGTCGAATCCGATTTGATTTTTACAATGTACCCTTAGTTATTGTATTTTTTTAATATCTCATGAACGAATTGAGATAACTTCATGAAATAAAACCATAATTATTCTATTTATTAAAGAATTCTATCAGCCACTATTTTTGCTCACCCTAACCAGAACTAACCAGAACACCTGGGATAGTTTCTTTGTTACTTATTATTTATTAAATTTAGCTCCTTAGTCAATTTGTTATAGTTTGTTTAAAGAAAGTTTATTACCGTGTTCTTACACCTCAACTTATATATCTTAAATATCTTCAAAGGGGACCGTTAAAGCGACAAACGCCTGCTAGCCGCTCTTCAGTAGTAGACGGAATAAAGTCAGTGTATCTTCACTATTCGAACAGCAGGTGCCAATCTCAGATTGCGGTAGTACCACCGTCGGGTTCGCTAATATGATAGACACGTCGCGTTGGGTACCATCGGAAGCCGTTTAAGCCCACACAGACCAGCCGGCTTAATTTCAACTGGTTTCAGTTTGTGATTAAGGATGCTAATAATGTGAATTATAAATTATTTCAGTGATGTGATAGTGGCTAGAAAAGTAAGTTAGGATACATGACACAGCGTGGCTTATTTTTGTTGTCCATGTAGGGTACTAGAAAAATATTGCATAGTAAAATAAGGCCAGGCACTAATAATACCGGCCTTATTTTGACATTTGAGCTTGCGCAGATTCAGTGCGAGTGAATACTGTAATTCACTCCCAATTGTTGGTGGACTTTTGGCTTATTTTGTTTATAAAGTTATTATTTTTCTTTTTCCTTCCACCTTTCAGGTGATACCCTGTGGGAGGGCATTTCCGGTTTCTTTGGGAGCTTTGGAGGATCTGGAGGAGTGGATCTGTCAGGGTAAGACTAAAACACGAGGTTGCTCCACGCTGGTTGGATGTCAACGCAATTTTAGTTTAGCGAGCAGGACTCCCTTAATAAGGATAGTGCCTGGCTTTATTTATGTCGTTTTTGGGTCGTGCCTTATTTTGGTCTTATTTTAACTTCGGATCTGTTACTATAACCGAACTGCTGCCGACCACAAAATCTAAAAGTTTTTGAAAGTAAAAATACTTAAAACCTTGCGTTTTTAATTTTTTTTTGAAATTGGGTAAAACAAAACCCTACAACACAAAACAATAAAGAAAAACTACTTACATTTTTTCCGTATTTTTTTAGGTTAATGGCACTGTCAACATGATTTCCAATAACTCTAAATTATGGGTACAAGCATTATTTAAATAAGGCCGGTATTAATAATACCTGAGCTTAATAAGACAACTTGCAATAATTTTCTATTGCAAAAACTTAAAGGGTTTTAACAAGTCTGATTGCACATTTTCTTTTTGTTTTTTAAAACTAATTTAGGGGTTAAAGTAACTTAGCACTACCTGGACTAAAGCCATTTTTGTTGTTAATACGGTTCAAAACATTTTAAAAACATTACATTTTCTTGCTAAACAGTGACGTCATATACGTCACGTATTTAACAGCGAGAATACATCTCGGACAATGGTTTAAAAACAATATACTTATCTCTGTCGGGCGGGCATATGCATTGAACTCCTCAAAAACTTTTTCGGCAAAGACAATTGTAGTTTCACTATAGACTCCCAGAACAATGCTAAATTTTTGGTCATCAGTTTGAACGCAGGCTTGGCTGAATTTATGAAGCGGCAAATTATACGTACTGTTTACGCGTGTACTCGATGGATACTCGCTTCATAAATTCCACGAAGCGAGCGTCCAAACTGATGACCAAAAATTTAGCATTGTTCTGGGTGTCTATAGTGAAACTATAATTGTCTTTGGTTTCGGTAATTTTTTGTAAACTTTTAACATGAATGTAAATGGCAAGTGAAAAATTTCATATCCGATGTAAACTAAAGTACATATTAAACCTAATAATTAATAGTTTAAAAAAACTAAAAAAACACGCTTTTATATGCAACCGAACTAAAAATTAGAAAATAATTTTTCATTAAAAAAATATTGTCATTTCATAGTAAAAAGCGTGGGGTGCATTTTACTATTTTTTCATAACTTTTCCATCATAGATATTGGCAAATATAATAATTATAACATTTAATATATTAAGCACCCCACGCTTTTTACTATGAAATGACAATATTTTTTTTAATGAAAAATTATTTTCTAATTTTTAGTTCGGTTGCATATAAAAGCGTGTTTTTTAGTTTTTTAAACTATTAATTATTTTTCATTTTTTAGTTCGTTATATCAATTAACTTTGCTACTCTTGACAAAATGGCGAAAAAATTTTTAGTGAACAAGAGTAGCAAAGTTTGAAATGTTGCCAACAGATGGCAACCCACTAAAAAATTTCTTCGCAATTGAGTAGCAAAGTTTGGAATGTTGCCAACAGATGGCAAAGAGTAGCAAAGTTTGAAATGTTACCAACAGATGGCAACCCACTAAAAAATTTCTTCGCAATTGAGTAGCAAAGTTTGGAATGTTGCCAACAGATGGCAACCCAGGTGTTGTTTTTATAATATAATGGAATTTTTTTTCCTGGCGATCAAAAACAAGATAACGGGATACTGTTTGCAGATTATTGCATTGTCATGGGTCATTAATAAGTGTGCAAAGTTTCAAAGAAATCGAATAGCTGGAAGTTGGTTAAAATTAGGCTCAAAGATTCTGTTACATAGATATCCAGATGGATAGATAGATAGTTACAACCCAAGTTAATAAAAGCGTGTTAAAAAATAAAAATAATAATCATAACCTAATAGCTTAGGTATTGGCCTGTGACGCAACGGTTTAAAAAAATACATTTTCTTGATTCTAATTTTTATATGAGTAGCTAGTATGACAGAAAAATGACGTTAAAAAGACGTCACTTCAACGACGTCAAAAACGCGTCATTAAAATGACGTCATAATTTTGGTCTGATGACGCCCCATGACCAAAATGACTTAAAAAATGACGTCATAATGACGTCAGCTTGCTACTTGGGAATAAAAAACTTCTGAAATCCGCTTTTACCCTGCAAAGTGCCACAAATTGTATATTTACCAAAAATTAATATTAAGTTTCAGTACAGTATAAAGTAGCATTGTGTTAAAATAAAAAAACATAAATTTTGTTTTATTGCTTTCCTTACGCTCATTGAAAAAATAGCGTTCCTAACACGTGCCTTTTTCGCATTTAACTGACTAACCGAACACTGTTGTATAGAAGGAACAGTTTAAAAATGTAAATTCGGTGCTCTTTGATAAGAAAAAAAATACAAAAAGTTTAAAGCTAATAAATCGGCATGCGGCATCGCGGGCGCCTTTGCTATATTTCTTTTATGATATGCCGGTTGATGCACCTGGTCATCGCAATATGGGTTAGAAATTAATTTTTTGGTCAAAATTCTGAAACTTACCAATCTAACTTAAAATAAGATGCTTTTTACTGGAAAAATATTATAAATTATTACAAATGCTTTTTGGAAACCTAAAACTTATTATGTGTTATTATAAATTTACATCCCCCTTAACATTATTATTTTTAATTGTATAAAATAAACTAAAATGTCAGCTTGTTTGGTTAATTCGGTAGTATTCTAATCAGTAATCCGATGATTATTATCTCATATGATATACAGGGTACGACAATAGGTATGATTTGTTAAAATGGAATACCCTGAATATTATATCACCACCAAAAAAATCTTTTAAAATGTTTTAAAAAAATACTACATTTGATGTGTCTATCTCAATGAGTTTCGGAAATATGGCCATCCAAATCTGAAAAATAATTTTAAATTATTCTTAGAAGCGTAATAGAGATACATCTTAGCAACTTTTTTATTTTTTAACGTATAAAATAAATAAAAAACACTGTTTTGTTGGGTAGATTCTCTAGAATCCATATCTTTCATCAGAATGCTTCTATCTTTTAGGATATACAGTGTAGGACAAAACATATTAAATTTTAAAATGAAAAACCTTGTAAATTATAAAGAAATCTTGTATCTGTCCTTACACTCAAAAGTAGCAAAAAATAGGAAGGCAATTGTAAGTACAAAAACTGATAAAGAAAAAGGTTTGACCAAAGTAGCGAGACTTCGCTGAGACTGCATCGGAAACACAACAATAGCTCTTATTATTTAAACTCTTTTACTTTTTAGTAAACAAGACTAATAATAAACTAAGCAGATTAAATGTTCAAGTTTCCTATTACCCCAATAGAAGTCGTCATATCCTTTTATAATTTTCCGTACATGTAGTTTGTAACATGAGGCATTAAAATTTCAAAGTTGCTTTTTGGCCAAAATAATGGATTTCTATCCCATAGTGTATCGGCGCGTCGCTGTAAAGGATAGCGCCGCCTTTGTATAAAATAGTCCGATTGCAGGCGGCCTTTTTTATGTTTTTTGTATTATTTTCAAAGGCAACCGAATTTGCGCTTTTAAAATGTTCTTACTATACGTCTTTCGGTCAATTGCAGTAGCGTGCAGAAAAGTGGAACTTTCAGCACTTATATACTCTCTATTTTCTCAAGCTGAAAGAAACAAGTTACAATAAAGACACATATTTAAAATTTCTACTTAATAGACATAAAGCCATTTTTTAAAAAGTTTCTATTACTCTTTCCGCTACACATCCTGCAAATTGAAAGCAAACCTATCATTAATCTCATCTTATTACCAAGTAAATTGAAGTAATCGTAGTTAGTTTGTTAACTTTTTGTCTTTTATTTAAAATTTCTTATAATTGTAATTTATAAAATATTTCTGGTAAAAAATATATTTTTGTTGAACAAACAAAATAGTATAAGAAAATAGATATGTATAAACTTCTATGCAAAAGGGTAAAACCCAATTTTACAGAGGGATTGAGAAGGGTCAACACTGGTGATAACACATATTTCATTTGTTGATCGTTTTTATTTTTTTGACAAATTAAACGGTTTTCAAAAAATCCCCGGTAAATAAAAGAAAAGCAATTGCGTATGAAAAAAGAAAATTATAGTTTCAATATTATAATGATCTTTGGCATGAATGAAATTAAAAAAACTTAAGGTTGTAAATGTTTTAATATCAGTACGAGATCCGAATAGGAAGCAACCTTCACCTAATCTGCTGACTATTTTTCATCGAATTTGCTATGTTGAGTTAACGTATCGCGCAGAGCTTGCCTAAAAATTAGGATCAAGGCTATATACAGGGTGATTCAAAAATCGATCACGAAACTTAAGGGGTGACTCTATTTGACAAAATAAGGGTAGAGCTTCATATGAATTTTTTCAAAATGTCATTCGTTTTCGGGTTACAAGCCGTCAAAGTTCAATTTTTATTTTGGTTTTTTCGCCATATTACATCTATTTTTAACCAATCCATTTGATATTTGGTACACAAATCGAGCTTTGCAGATTCTAAAATTTTGAGACAAAAGTACTTTTCTTAAATACGGCCAGAGGGCACTTGACCTAAAACTTAAAATTTATTTTCATCATAAATTTTTATTTTGACAGCTATCGCAAAGCTGGGGCGTCATTTTATAGACAATCAAAAACTTAAGGAATAAGGTACAATTTATTAAAGTCGATAAACCTCACCGTTTAGGCACCAATAGACATTAAAGTTGTCATCAATTTCAATCAAATTACCTACATACATACAGGGTGTCCAGTAACTCAACCGACAAACTTTACGGAGCGATTCTACAACAAAAAATAAGAAAAATACTTTATAAAAACATATGTCCTAAACGTCTTAGTTTTTGAACTACGGTGTGTTAAATATTTAAAAAAAAAAAACTTTTTTTTTTAATTTGGACACCCTGTATGTATGTAGGTAATTTGATTAAAATTGATGAAAACTTTGAATTCTATTGAGCCTAAACGGTAAGGTATATATACCCTTATTTTGTCAAGTAGAATCACCCCCTTAAGTTTTGTGATCGATTTTTGAATCACCCTGTATATTAAAGTATTTCCATAACACCCTGTATATGTTTGTAGAAAAATTAGTCTTCTTATTGACCTTAAAAATGCTTTCCTAAAATATTTGTGCTGAATTTTGATATACCATTTTTATTAACAATAGAGACATTTTGCACCTTTTATTTTGCAATTCCGTTGTGGTTAACGTTATTCTGAGTCTGCGCAGTAACGCAAACATGATCCGTTATCGTTATTAACCATACCGGA
This sequence comes from Listronotus bonariensis, assembly GCA_014170235.1. Classification (NCBI taxonomy): domain Eukaryota; kingdom Metazoa; phylum Arthropoda; class Insecta; order Coleoptera; family Curculionidae; genus Listronotus; species Listronotus bonariensis. The sequence continues at coordinate 20,310 of JACEGR010006222.1, forward strand.
CTCCTTTAATTACGGATGAATACCGAAGAGCTTATCGTTATCGTTATCGTTATTTTTAAACTGCGTGGTTGCCGGATTGTAGAATGTTTAATATCAATTATTTAAGAAGGTTGACATTTTAATGCCATATTAGTTAAAATATTATTGATACATAGGCTCTAATTAGCGAAAAATCCATGGCAGTAAGAAAAATAAAATAGTGTAAAGAAATTAAAACGGACTTGCATTTTTAAGGGATGTTTTAATTCAGTAATTAATTTACATGTTACAATCTGGCACACTTGCTTTTTATTCTACTACCAAACCTAACCTTACTTTTTGTGTTTTGCTTATACTGTATTGTTTACATCTACTTTAAAAAACAAAATTAAGAGAACTATTTGCATATATTTAAATATCAACATATAACTTATGGAGAATAGAAGTAAGTACTGATTTTTCGTAAACTTTAAAATCAGGTCAACCACAGGTAAAAATAAGATTATGTGTCGAAAGCGCAGACGCGAGATAAATTTCTTAAAAGAGGCTGCAAAATCTCTGTCTTAAACTGCTGCCGTAATCGTTATGTTTAATAACGATAACCATAAGGAGGCCAAAAACGTCTGTTATTTTAAGAGGTGCAAAATGTCTCTAGTGATGCTGGAATGCTTTTACTTACACTTTAAAAAAATTTATGCTGTTCTTGTTTCCTACTTGTAGATTTTTTTTAAAGTCAGATAATATCGGGAAATTAAAAGACATTTCATTTATTTGTTGAATTTAAATCAAGCAATTTAGATGGAAGGTAATGATTATTATACTATTAAATTATGTGTAATTGTTTATAGTACACGAATAAATTATAGTTCAGCGTTTTATTTGCCTGAATAAATTCTTGCCGTTTAGAGTATATAAATGAAAAAATACGGTAATTATTTAAACAACCCATCAAACACTATTTGCCGGCAATGTACATTTTTCATATTGGCATTGATGGTAAAGCATTGGCAATTGGTGGTAATATTATGCCAACATCTAATACGCATTAAAAAGTCAACCCTAAATAAACACTTCATTGCCAATAAATTTTACATGCAGGCGAATTGCCGGCAAGCATACAAAAAGGGCGGCATACCAATCCTGATTAAATAAAGCATGCCTTTTTGTTGCAGGCAAATAAATATTGGATTTTTGAAGGCAAACCTTCAACGCATATTCATACTTTTAAACCAACAAACTACATTGGTATTTAACTAACATTAAAAGCAATTTTTTGATTTGTTTTATTTATAATGGCAGCTAAACAACATTATTTAATGTTTTTTTACATTATTTAAAAGAAATGGCCTTTTCATAACATTTTATTGTTAAAAATCATGCAAATAAAAATTAGGTTAAACAAAATGTTTATTATGTATTTTGGTGCGAATAAAAATAAAATGATGGTAAAATTAGCTACGTTAATTTCGACCGAAGCTGGCGGCTTTGTGCATTTGTTTTCTATGTGGTTTTCTAGCTTTTTAGTTTCTTTTTTAAAGAAAATAGTTTTTTAATAGACATAATTAAATGTATTCATTACCTAATAAGTGTGTGTTGTGTGATTAATTGGTGATGGCTAGGAGATCAATTTAACGTCATTTTGTCGTCAACTCTATGACGTCATTGCTGACCAAAAATGACTAAAAACAGACGTCAATAAGACGTCAGCTTGCTGCTTGGGTATAGTATTTATGCACCACTTTCATACCCAAAAATTTTAATTTGTTCAAATATTCCGTTTGAAAGATAAAAGAAAAGGTACATTAAAAAAATACACTGTAAAAAGTAATTTTTGTTTAATGCATCCAAATTAAACATTAGCATGTCTTTAAAAAACGCCCTGTATATACGCAAAAGATAGTAATTGTTTCCTTTCAGTAATAAGCGTGCATCGAAAAACTTTACATGTTTTAATAACATTTGTATTTAAAATAATTTTAGTGCGTGCAACAATTTATTTAACTCATAACTGTAAAAGTGTTCACCTGAGAAAATCACTCGTAATTACTAGTGTATGAACCTCTGGTGTATCATTACGTCAAAATTTAATGTTAAGCTAATTGGGAATTAAATTAATTTTTCGAGATATTAGAGAGTTTGGACACACTCGTTTAATTTGACGCTATTCTTCGTAGCGTTAGGAAAATAAAAATACTATTAGAGAGATATGGGTACTTTGGTTACCGCCTACGTTCGTTATTACGTAAGGCGCATTTAAATACCGCATACGGTATTTAGTGTTTGTTTTTAGAGATATGGAAGACGCCGTATTACGAACGGTTAGTTACACATGTCTACGAATTTACAAAATTAAAAAGCAAATGATGCTTTAATGGGCAAATACTAAAGTTTTTCCCGTTATTTCAAACACATTTTACCGTAAATTTTCCCACTTTTCCAGACGAATTTTGAAGCAGCAAGCTGACGTCTTATTGACGAAAATTGTCGCATATACTTTTTTTAAAAGCTAAAATGATGCGATATTTTATTTGAAAATTAAGTTAGGCGATAAAAAGCGACGATATTGCAGAAACGTAGTAGTTAATTGTCCATTACGCCATCTATCGGTATGTCAAAAAATTATTAAATATATATAATATTTTTTATTAACACGTCTTTAAAACTTTTAATAAGGTTTTAAACAAAATGTTTACAGCTGCTAACAGTCTACTTGAATATCTTGCCTTCTCGACTAGCCATCGCCAATTAATCTACCAACCCCTTATTAGGTAATGAATACACTTAATTATGTCTATTAAAAAACTCTTTTCTTTAAAAAAGAAACTAAAAAGCTAGAAAACCATGTAGAAAACAAATGCACAAAGCGGCCACTTTCGGTCGAAATTAACGTAGCTAATTTTACCATCATTTTATTTTTATTCGCTCCAAAATACATAATAAACATTTTGTTTGACCTAATTTTTATTTGCATGATTTTTAACAATAAAATGTTATGAAAAGGCCATTTCCTTTAAATTATGTAAAAAAATATAAAATAATGTTGTTTAGCTGCCATTATAAATAAAACAGATCAAAAAAATTGCTTAAATGTTAGTTAAATACCAATGTTAATAATATGGTTTAAAAAGTATGAATATGCGTTAAAGGTTTGCCTTCAGAAATTCAATATTTATTTGCCTGCAACAAAAACGCGTGCTTTATTTAATCAGGATTGGTATGCCGCCATTTTTGTATGCTTGCCGGCAATTCGCCTGCATGTAAAATTTATTGGCAATTAAGTGTTTATTTAGGGTTGACTTTTTAATGCGTATAAGATGTTGGCATAATATTGCCACCAATTGCCAATGCTTTACCATCAATGCTAATATGAAAAATGTACATTGCCGGCAAATAGTCTTTGCTGGGTATGTTTATATTTTTCACATAGTGTTTTAAAGAACTAACAAGAGTGGGCACTTTATGATCCTAAAAGCAATTTTGGACGAAGAGTTTTAATACAACGACTAGGAAATGAAATATGCCGATTGAATATAGAAAACCTCTATAAAACAAAAGGATTGCTAAATATCCATATCGCAGCAATAAAGAAAGGTTTTGATATATCTTTATAAAAAGTTCTAATTATTATCCCATTATTATAAGGTTAAACGCTAATACCCCACATCAAAGTAAACATAAGCTAAAATAAAATTATTATTAAAAAAATATAGCAGGTGTTCACAACCCAGACGTATTTAAAACAAATAAAGGATTATATGCCACCTCATTGCTGCTTAACAAGTATATCGCAAAAAATGACATTCAGCATGAATAAGCCAGTTAAGGTATTTTTTACATGAGAGAAAGTCGATATATTTATCGAAGATTTTTCTGAAAATTATTGTAAATTAAATATAATTATTCCCTGGAGCTGCAGACTGATCTTATTTTATCATTGAATAATTTATATGAATTTGGATTCACTTAATTGGTCGTTATCATGAAGTTGAATCATTTTCCGTGTGGTTAATCGACTTTTAATTTTAAGGTGTTTAATTAGGAACGTTGAAAATTACTAAAAATCATCTTTTAAATTAATTTTCCACTAATAACATGCGTTCTATTATGGTTTATGATGCATAAAAATGTGTAGTGTTTTGGGGATATTAGGTGAAATTAAAAATGGATTAGTCAGTAAGTATTTTAACTTATCTTCTTGTTTTTACTGGCGTAAGGGGGTAATTACCCCTTTCCTCTCTAGGAATGATAAAAAATGATTTAAAAGTTCTTATACGTGAAGTTTTGAAGGTTGTAAGTTGGATAAACTTTTTTCTTGTTTTTTGGTTGTGACAAGCACAGTAAAACATGTTTCAGTAAGAAGAAAGTCAATAGTGTTGTTTCAGCAGAATGTTGGAAACATCTTAGTAACAATCGTAAAATGCAGAAATTGTTACAGAAATGGGAGCAACAGTTTTCTGCTGGAACAAAAATAAACAAGGCGTACATACTGCTTATACGTCAATACAAGAAAGGTTATGTTAAAAATTGTCAGTAATGTTTGAAAAAGTTCGTAAACTTTTTAAGTCCAGTTGTATTGAGCTCCTTACATTAAGAATGTTGTTTCATATGGGGATCGCAAAAAGTTTTATAGAGTTAGGTGTTGTACAGGGAAGAACAATTTTTTTAAAATCTTTGGACAAACCATGAAGACTAAAAGCCTAAATACTAACGTACCGTGGGTGTCTCTCTCACGGAAATCATGGTTTAAAAGTATTTAAAAATCTTGTATGGTAACGAAAATGAATATCTTTAAAATAATTTCATGTCATGACGTTACTTATAATTTAAATTCGTTTACAACTTGTTAACCTATTTTAATTTTAAAATTAAGTTATATTGTTATGGATGCTACACTGTTACATTAGTTTCTATTTTATGGTAATAACAAAAACCATTATAAGAACACATTTGACATATACAGGGTGTCCGGAAAATGTGGGAAATCTCTCGCACACGTATGGAACAAATGAAAATAATACGACAAGTTCCTATAAATTTTTTCCGTTTAAGCCTCCCCTGCGGAGATATGATCCCCTTAAGGGGGCAGCTAGAAATCGATTTTTCGTGAATAACTTTTAATACGCTCTGTATAATTTAATAATATTTTAGTACGATGCATACTAGTAAAGACCTCTTAAAATAGTGCCCTTGAAACTTATGTCGCTTTTTTAGTTTGCCAGGGACGGACTAGTTTTCGCACATTATTGATAATATTTTTTACGCCCTGTATGGTGAAGACACAAAAATATGTTTTTGGGTAGTTTAAACCTTTTGCTAAAAAAAGGTACTTTTGTTTGACATCGATAAAATGAGCCGTTTTCGAGTAAAAATTATTTTAACAATAAGAGTTCTGACCTGCTACGAGAGGACGATGTCAAACAAGAGTACCTTTTTTTAGCAAAGGTTTAAACTACCCAAAAACATATTTTTTGTGTCTTCACCATACAGGGCGTAAAAAATATTATCAATAATGTGCGAAAACTAGTCCGTCCCTGGCGAACTAAAGAAGCGACATAAGTTTCAAGGGCACTATTTTAAGAGGTCTTTATTTACTAGTATGCATCGTACTAAAATATTATCAAATTATACAGAGCGCATTAAAAGTTATTCACGAAAAATCGATTTCAAGCTGCCCCTTTAGGGGATCATATCTCCGCAGAGGGGGCTTAAACGGAAAAATTTTTAGCAACTTGTCGTGTTATTTTCATCAGTTCCATACGTGTGCGAGAGATTTCCCACATTTTCCTGGACACCCTGTATACTGTTAATACTTTTCGAAACGTTTCCCGCGAAGGTTTTAAAACACTTTCGATGTGTGACATTTGTGACGTCATTCCACGAAAGAATTTTAAAGCAAAAATAGAAAAACTTGAAATTATTTAAAATAATTTTACGAGGAAATATAGTTCTAGTATCTTTAATATTTACAGTTTGTTGGTAATTAAAATGTATTAAATGTAATTATAATATTTATTTAATATTATATAGTATTATATACAGGGTGTCCCAACTCTATTTATACAGGAACGTACTTCGCCCCTGTACAAGATACAAAAATAAATTTTAGATAAAAATGTTTATTTGAATACACTTTTTCCTGACAATACTAGTTAATATACAAGGTGTCTAAAAAACATAATTTACTTTGTCAAGTTGGTTTTTAAATGGAACACCCTATATATTTTAACAAATTTTGACTTTAAAATAAATTCTGCATCAAAATATATAACACACTATACGTCAATTATTGCTAGTTTTTCAGATATCAGAAGTATGTTAATATACTTATAAACGACTAAAAGTGAAGAAAGAAAATAATATTTTGGTTCTAATTATTTTTAAATAACTCTCTCACTTTCAAAGTAAAAAACATATATTACCATGCAATTAGTTACCATACATTGTAAGAACTACTAATAAGTAAGTCAGCTATTTAGTTTATTTTAGATACATACTTACCAACCTAACTTAAAAACCCGCCATGCATAATTGACTTAATGTTGTTTTTTAATGCAATTCAGTAAACAGGGGTCCAAAATAACCTAAATTTCAGACAAGCCTATTAGTAGTTCTTACAATGGAAGGTAATTAATTACTTGTTATTATATTACTTGTCACTTTGACAGTGATAGAATTATTTAAAAATAGTTAAAACCAAAACATTACCTTATTTCTTCACTTTTAATTGTTAATGAGTATATCAACATACTGCTGATATCCCAACCACCAGCAATAATTGACGTATAGTGTGTTATATATATTTTTATCTTTGGACAAACCACGAAGGCTGAAATCCTAAATACTAACGTACCGTGGGTGTCTTAAGCAGGGTAAGAGGAAGTTTGTTAACACGGGACTTAAAAACTTGAAGATTTGGGGGGAAGGAAAGACCTCCGCGGGCAGCAGGTTCCACAATCTAGAAACTCTAGGGATAAAAGAACGAACAAAGTGGGAAGTTCGGGGCTTGTCCAGTTGGACCGTATAGGGATGCATACGCGCGGAACCACGAGTTTCTCTGTTGGGAACCGTAAGTGGAGGAACTATACTGGACAATTCTTCAGAGCAGAAGCCATGGAAGTACCTATAAAAAGCGATAAATCCCCCACAGCCCGACGATGTGCAAGAGAGGGAAGCCTTTCTGTAAGTGAAGGATCATTAATGAGACGAATAGCTCTTCTTTGAATAGAATCAAGAATGCTTAGGGTTGTGGGGGACGCCATGCCCCACATATGAGAACAATATTCCAAGGGAGGTCGGATTTGAGACACATATAAAGTGTATAAATTCGAAGCATTAAATTATACAGGGTGTTATTTAATAAGTGTCCGATATTTCAGAGAGTGATTTTTCAAGTATTTTTAAAGTAAAAGTTCCTATGAACGTGTGGTCTAAGATGCTTCGCTTTCAAGATACAGGGTGTCAAAGTTTTATTTTTATTTATGTTTTTCTGCATAATTTCCTAAATAATGCCGATTTCCGAACGAAAATTGGTACCTGGGGGTTTTTGACATGAGAAATTTGAATTTGTTCTTAATTTAGCTCTTACTTGTAGAGGGCGCTAGCCACATGTATATTCTCACTTTCAAAGGCTCATGACTTTTTGTACAACCCTGTATTTACATTTTTGTTAAAGAAATGGATTCCTTAGTCATTTTACGTAAAAAGGTACTCTTATTAGATGACGCTAGGAGCAACCGTTTTCGAAATATTTTAGTTTAAAATAATCGATGCATACGCTTAGTAATAAATATGCATGCATTGACTAGGCTACTTGATAAAACCGTCATTTTCGGCGGTCTTTACTCAGCATATTTATTACTAAGCGTATGCATCGATTATTTTAAACTAAAATATTTCGAAAACGGTTGCTCCTAGCGTCATCTAATAAGAGTACCTTTTTACGTAAAAATGACTAAGGAATCCATTTCTTTAACAAAAAATGTAAATACAGGGTTGTACAAAAAGTCATGAGCCTTTGAAAGTGAGAATATACATGTGGCTAGCGCCCTCTACAAGTAAGAGCTAAATTAAGAACAAATTCAAATTTCTCATGTCAAAAACCCCCAGGTACCAATTTTCGTTCGGAAATCGGCATTATTTAGGAAATTATGCAGAAAAACATAAATAAAAAATAAAACTTTGACACCCTTGTATCTTGAAAGCGAAGCATCTTAGACCACACGTTCATAGGAACTTTTACCTTAAAAATACTTGAAAAATCACTCTCTGAAATATCGGACACTTATTAAATTACACCCTGTATATAGTATTTAATGCAAGAGTAAAGCCAGATTGTATTATAAAGGGAGGAATGAAACCTTTGTATTTCGTGCAATTATTTAATAAAATCTAAAATGCATAGCAGAGCGCTTTCGGAAAATCCATCTTCAGTGCTACTTGTCAAGCAGGAGTCACAGTTTTGGAGTGCATAAAACAAGTCATAATTTAAAATTAATGTATCACATTACACATAAAACAATCAACTCATTACCATAAGATAAAATTAACAAACATCCCTCAGCGGGGGTTAAAATTTAAAAACATTTTTTACAAAAGCACAGCCTTGTTTCTACCATTTTGTTGCAATGACGAACAGGTGATGCGTGATAGATTGTATTATGTATGATAGATGTCTGATGCTTGACTTTAATTTAAAATGTTGACTACTAGGTTTTGTTAAAGGATCTCGAATATTAGAATGTGGAAGATTTTTTGCACAGGGGTGCTCATTAAATTGGACAAATTATTGGCACTAAAATCAACCAAGGTTAGTTTATATTTAAGGTTGCTACATATCCTCAACTTTTAGGCATTTCGAGGTCGGGGACGCAAGGAAGGGCACTCCACGTAGAAAAGTAGGCAAGACTGGGTAAAATCAAAGTTGATGATCAATCCAGTGGCGTCTAGAATTTGCGCATTTCATTTTGCATTGTTTTGGAAGTGATATTTGTTGAAAGATGTAATTCCAAATGATTTTTATTTAAAGTAAAAGAATTTAAAACTTATTAATAATTGAAAACTGTTGTGTAAACGGTTGTTCTGGAGTCCCTCAGGGCTCAATTCTGACACCAACATTGTTTCTTCTTCACATCAACGACCTTCTCTCGTCCACAACTAATCCATTCATAGTTTCGCCGACGATAGTACCCTTCACTAAACCTGATTTGGAAAACAAACGCAGAGCGATGCAGATATCTCTTTCGCAGGATCTTAATTTAATATTGGATTGGGGCGCCAAAATTCTGGTCCATTTTGATGCATCCAAAACACAATCATGTTCCTTGTCGCGAAAAGAGTCATCAAATACTCATCCTCTACTTATGAGTGGCCAAGTTTTACAGAGCAAAGACACCTTCAATCTTGTGGGCGTCACATTTAAAAGTAACCTTAACTGGCATAAACACACTGTATCTATAGCCACGGCAGCTTCAAAAAAGCTTGGATTTCTCTTTCGAGCCAAAAAGTATTTTTCCGCTTCTAATTTATACACTTTATATGTGTCCCAAATCCAGACCTCCCTTCCCTTGGAATATTGTTCCCATATCTAGGCTATGGCGTCCCTCACAACCCTAAGCATTCTTGATTCTATTCAAAGAAGAGCTATTCGTCTCATTAATGATCCTTCACTTACACAAAGGCTTCCCTCTCTTGCCCATCGTCAGGCTGTGGGGGATTTATCGCTTTTTTATAGGTACTTTCATGGCTTCTGCTCTGAAGAATTGTCCAGTATAGTTCCTCTACTTACGGTTCCCAACAGAGAAACTCGTGGTTCCGCGCGTATGCATCCCTATACGGTCCAACTGGACAGGCCCCGAACTTCCCACTTTGTTCGTTCGTTTATCCCTACAGTTTCTAGAATGTGAAACCTGCTGCCTGCGGAGGTCTTTCCCTCACCCCCAAATCTTCAAGTATTTAAGTCCCGTGTCAACAAACTCCCTCTTACCTCGCTTAAGACACCCACGGTACGTTAGTATTTAGGCTTTTAGTCTTCGTGGTTTGTCCAAAGATAAAAAAAATACTATAAACTGTATATCTCTGGCACTGAATAACATGGCCGAAAAATGGGAGATGTGACGTCATAACACGTCAAAGCAATATGGCCGAATGTCTGGACCTTATATAGACCGACTTTGATTATCAACTTTTTGCGGTATCACCAATGATATGTATAACAACCTTAATTTTATTAGTCCTTCTGACGCTATTTTTTCGCACGCTAAGTAGAAGACATTTAACCGTACAGCTATTATTTCGTAATGACAATTTTTAAGGTCATTATTACATAGTCGTACCGCAATGTATTTGCACCTAACAAGTTGGCTGTGATGTCCGCTTCTTTTTGACCCAGTTCAAAATGCATAAACATTATCTTATTCCTAAATAGAGATTAAAAGTCTAAAAGTTAGTATGTTTACGACGTAGGCATTATTTTAAATTGCATAATAAATCTTATTTTCTTCTTCATTGCAAGTTAAACTAGTATTATTTCCGTATCTAGGTAAAGATTTTGTTTTGGTTAAATAAACATACGCCGTATTCAGAGAATTTTAATATCTTAAACAAATGGAAGCAGGGCCGTATTAAGGGTATAAAGGTATAAGGCGCCCTAGGTTAGAATTCCCAGAGCGCCTATTTTCGTACAAAGAAAAAAATTGAAGACAAAGAAAAAAAAAAAAAAAAAAAAGGTCATTCTCTTCTTTTCGCCTCTATTTTATTTATATCCCCGCAGAAAGATTAGTTCTAATCCCCACCCGACCTAAACTTTTTTAGAAACTTCCCTGTGTAGTGCCTATTACTCCGCTATCTGGCGCCTATTTTTTCATGGCGCCCTAGGCTGTATCCTAGTCAGCCTAATGGATAATACGGCACTGAATGGAAGAGTTGTCATTTGACACACAAGTAGGAAAAATTACAACTACTATACTTACTTCAGTCAAGAGGTATAGAAGGAACAGTTTAAAAATGTAAATTCGGTGCTCTTTGATAAGAAAAGAAATCACAAAAATGTTTAAAGCAAATAAATCGGCATGCTTGTCTTCGCGGCCGCGTTTGCTATATTTCTTTTTATGATATGCCGGTTGATGCAGCTGGTCATCGCACTATGGGATAGAAATTAATTTTTTGGTCAAAATTCTGAAACTTACCAATCTAACTTAAAATGAGGTGCTTTTTACTTATAAAAATATTATAAATTATTACAAATGCTTTTTGGAAACCTAAAATTTATTACCTATATGTTATTATAAATTTACACCCCCTTAACATTAATATTTTTTATTGTACAAAATAAACTAAAATGTCAGCTTGTTTGGTTAATTCGGTAGTATTCTAGTCAGTAATCCGATGATTATTATCTCATATAATATACAGGGTAACGACAATAGGTATGATTTTTTTAAATGGAATGCCCTGAATATTATATCACCACCAAAAAATCTTTTAAAGTGCTTTAAAAAATACTACATTTGATGTGTCTATCTCATTTAGTTTCGGAAATATGACCATCCAAATCAGAAAAATAATTTTAAATTATTCTTAGACGCGTAATAGAGATAAATCTTCTCAACTTTTTTCATTTTTTAACGTTTAAAATAAATAAAAAAACACTGTTTTGTTGGGTAGATTTTGTAGAATCCATATCTTTCATCAGAATGCTTTAATCTTTTAGGATATACTGTGTAGGACAAAACATATTAAATTTTAAAATGGAAAACCTTGTAAATCTAATATATTATATAAAATGCTAATGTACGTTCGTGTGTCCACGATTTTCGCTATCATCCGCAACTCCGATCAACTTCCCGTCGGGGTTACAAATACCCCTTGGTCTCCCATTGTAAGTAAGGGAGTTTGGTCGGGGTGGGTGGAAGTGGGTGGTTGTGGGTGGCAAAAATGTAAAATATGTGTAGTGGCGCCATCTGTTGTCGAGTAGTTGAACTTCATTCAGAACAACGGTTATTTGGGTCTCATATAAACTCCCGAGCGAAGCCGGGAATCCTAGCTAGTATATTATATAAACTGCTAATGTACGTTCGTGTGTCCACGATTTTCGCTATCATCCGCAACTCCGATCGACTTCCCGTCGGGGTTACAAATACCCCTTGGTCTCCCATTGTGAGTAAGGGAGTTTGGTCGGGGTGGGTGGAAGTGGGTGGTTGTGGGTGGCAAAAATGTAAAATATGTGTAGTGGCGCCATCTGTTGTCGAGTAGTTGAACTTCATTCAGAACAACGGTTATTTGGGTCTCATATAAACTCCCGAGCGAAGCCGGGAATCATAGCTAGTCTAATCTAATATATTATATAAAATGCTAATGTACGTTCGTGTGTCCACGATTTTCGCTATCATCCGCAACTCCGATCGACTTCCCGTCGGGGTTACAAATACCCCTTGGTCTCCCATTGTGAGTAAGGGAGTTTGGTCGGGGTGGGTGGAAGTGGGTGGTTGTGGGTGGCAAAATGTAAAATATGTGTAGTGGCGCCATCTGTTGTCGAGTAGTTGAACTTCATTCAGAACAACGGTTATTTGGGTCTCATATAAACTCCCGAGCGAAGCCGGGAATCATAGCTAGTCTAATATATATATTATATAAAATGCTAATGTACGTTCGTGTGTCCACGATTTTCGCTATCATCCGCAACTCCGATCAACTTCCCGTCGGGGTTACAAATACCCCTTGGTCTCCCATTGTGAGTAAGGGAGTTTGGTCGGGGTGGGTGGAAGTGGGTGGTTGTGGGTGGCAAAAATGTAAAATATGTGTAGTGGCGCCATCTGTTGTCGAGTAGTTGAACTTCATTCAGAACAACGGTTATTTGGGTCTCATATAAACTCCCGAGCGAAGCCGGGAATCATAGCTAGTATTATATAAAATGCTAATGTACGTTCGTGTGTCCACGATTTTCGCTATCATCCGCAACTCCGATCGACTTCCCGTCGGGGTTACAAATACCCCTTGGTCTCCCATTGTGAGTAAGGGAGTTTGGTCGGGGTGGGTGGAAGTGGGTGGTTGTGGGTGGCAAAAATGTAAAATATGTGTAGTGGCGCCATCTGTTGTCGAGTAGTTGAACTTCATTCAGAACAACGGTTATTTGGGTCTCATATAAACTCCCGAGCGAAGCCGGGAATCATAGCTAGTTATAAATAAATCTTGTATCTGTCCTTACACTCAGAAGTAGCAAAAAGTAGGAAGGCAATTGTAAGTACAAAAACTGATAAAGAAAAAGGTAAAAAAATCTTTGACAAAAGTAGCGAGACTTCACGAGACTGCATCGGAAACACAACAATAGCTCTTATTATTTAAACTCTTTTACTTTTGTTAGTAAACAAGGCTAATAATAAACTAAGTAGATTAAATGTTGTATATTTATGTTTACTTAAAATACATTTTCAAGTTACTTATTACCTCTATAGAAGTCGTCATATCCTTTTATAATTTTGCGTACATGTAGTTTGGAGTATCTACTTTGAAATACACAGCATGAGCCATTAAAATTTCTGTAAAGGATAGCGGCGCCTTTGTATAAAAAAGTCCGATTGCAGGCGGCCTTTTTTATGTTTTTTTGTATTATTTTCAAAGGGTACCGAATTTGCGCTTTTAAAATGTTCTTACTATACTCTATACCCCATTTTTTAAATTTTAAATTATATAAAGTGAAATTATGCTTTCTAAAGATATACTTATCTTATTACCAAAGGTGTAATACACAACTAATAACACAGGGTTAGGTCAAACATTCTGCAGAGCAGAATAGCCCCTAATGATTTATAAAAAGCTTAATTTTCCTATAATATTTATCAAATACTTTTATTCTGGAGAAAAGCCAAATAATATTTTGTTTAAAATTTTTTTGTTTATTATTAATATATAAAATTTAAATATGTATTCATAATCAATTCAAAGCATTTTAATTAACTAAAATCCATTTTTCAACCAGATATCCTCTATACTAAAAATATTATCAAGTATCAGCAGTTAGGTTAATAAATAATTTACCACATACGGTATACATAATAAACTGTAACTTCCTTACAAAACGAGTTTTCTTGTAAAGTGTCTTTTTTCAAGCTATTGTTTGTAAATCTTTCTGTAATAGAAACTAAACATTTTTGTCGTGTCGTTTTAATAGGTTTAATATAAATCAGAGTTGGACAAAGATCTATTACTGGTAATTGAAGTACCTGTAATAAACCTTTAGTACATTTTATTGGACGATTTTTTTACAGAGTTGTAAATTTAAAAAAAATATACTGGGTGTCCCATTTCTATATCTACACGAAATAACTTTGCCCCTATACAAGATACAAAAATATACTTTTTCTACTACTGTATAAATAAGAAAACTTTGTGGTCCTAGCAACGCGAATGATAACGAAAGAGAACCTTCGTGTTACCTGGTTGCTAAGCGTAAGCGTAGTAAGTAATATTTTCAGCGCCTGGACAAAAAGTAGGAGTAAAAAAAAAGAAAATATGCTTGTGGGAAATATTAGGATTTATTTATAAAAGTAATTAATTTATGACAAAATATTTTAAAAAACTAGGTTAGGTATTGACATTAAAAGTAATTGTGCAATTTGAGCAATTAGCAAAAGAAATTGGAGGATTAATACTTGAATTAACAGTTTTTAAATTTGTTGTTGGGGTATCGTTATCACCTTTAACTACGTTAATATTCATATTTTTCACTGTTACTTCATTAGAGGAAATATTGGTAGGAATTTCGTGTAAAATCTTCTTTGAAATTTCCACCTTATTACTATAGGATTAAGCAATATATCCCTCCGCAACAGAAGAAGACTTCCAACCTCCATGCCTTTTAAGTCCAAAATATCGACATCCGAAGCATTGGCAAGGAACGTAGTTGACGTTCTTTTAAAAAATGGCCAGTGTATCTACTGATGTCTTCAAGCTTTAAAAACTTCGCAATTTCTTTAGGTACATTTGAAATAGTGTGCTTTCCAATTACTTGATTAACACATTTACCTCTTTCATAACGATACAATAAGCGCTCATCTAGAGCATTCCTTGGTCTCAGCTTAATATATTCCTGTAGAAATCTGACATAAGGAACTGAGCCTTCATCGTTGGTTACTACAAAGTTTCTTTTAACTTCATTTTTAGATTCCACTATTTTTACTATAGCCACGTCATTTCTTATTTCTACATCAATTAGCTTCATTCTGTATATTTCGTCTGTCCGGCATGCCCCAGCCACTCCCATAATGGCTATTACTTTCATTGCTAAGTAACTTTGATCAGGCGCGTTAAGTAAAAACTTTATGATTTCTTCTTTTTTAAAATTTTTGACTTTTTTGCCTCATAACCATCGTTTTTCCTTTTAATAAAAGCAACTAGTTTCTTGAACTCCGAAATATCTTGATTTTTGTTTACGGAAATTGTTAACATGAGCATGGAATATACAGACCAGAGGGTTGGTGGTGATAAAGACTCGGATTTTTCTTGAAAATACGCCAACATCACATTCTCGTCAATCCGCCCCACATTTTTGTAGCAAGCCATTCAGAAAACGATTTATATGTTTAATGGTACCTCTCTTTAGATTTGTCTGGCAGAAGTGAGGCACACGCAAGGTCAGCTGCCTTTGGGATGCCATTTTCATATTCATTTAACATTTTAAAATGGGAATGGATTTATACTAAATTAACAATAATTCAATATCTGACAAGTGCTGATGACAGACAATGTCAACAATAAATGTGTTGCTATGGATTAATTTTTAACAGGTAAAATTTCAAAATATCTGATATTTTTATTAAAACATGATGTTAATGATTATTAAATTATGCGATACATAGAACAGTAGCAGAAAAATATAATACATTACACGATGCGAAAGGCCTTTCAAGTGTTCGGAGGTTTAAATAGCCTCGGCTTCGCCTCGGCCATTTAAAACCACCTCACACCAAAAAGTAAACTTTCGCATCTTGTAATGTAAATAACTATTAAATTAAAAATGTTTATTCGCATATACTCTTTTTATTGACAGTACTAGTTAATATACAAGCTGTCTTAAAAACATAATATTCATAAATAAATATATTTTTAAAGGAACACCTGGTATATTTAAACAAATTCTAAGTATTTAATTAATTCCACAACAAAAATGTAAACCACCTTGGTCAATTATTCCTGGTTTATAAGATATTTGCAGTATGCTGATTTACTTATTACCGATTAAGAGTAAAGAAAAAATATTATTTTGGTTTTAATTATTTTATAATAATTAAGCCGCAGTTAAAATGAAAAACATTTTAATACCCTGTATTTATTTATCTTTTACTGTTAAAACTACTAATTACTGTGTCAGCAATTAGGTTTATTTTACACATATGTTTACTTAATTGCAACTAAAAACGGCATTACGTCAATTTTGGCTGCTTTTTAGGTTAAGTAAATAAATATCTATGATAACAGGAACATTTAAAAATAATGGGCCATATGTAAGTAAATGTTTTTGCTTATAAATATAAGCAAATGATCATAATATAGAAAAATATAGCAAAAGCATTTGCTTACACTTAGAAGCAAAAGCATTTACTTCAAATTTTACAAGTATAGGCATTTGCTTCTTTTGATTCATATGACTCATTAAGTAAAACCAAAAATTTTTTCTTTCTTTACTTTTAATCATTCATACGTTTATCAGCACACTGTTTATATCTTAAAAATCAGCAATAATTGACGTATAGTGTCTTAAACTGAAAATCATTTTTAAGAAGCGTCCAAGGAATCAGTTCACGTTTAGCAGTCTCATGAAGAACTTGTTTTAAGTTGAGATTATTATAATTTTTTTCGATAGAGACACTTTATTTAAATCGTTTATAACTGTCTTTCGTCGAATTTGACCGGGTTCTATCTAGTAATAAGTCTGCATAGTTAATTACATGAATATTCAAGTACAAGTTAATTTTTGAAAAGTAATGTCAAAGTCATATCATCAGTCCTTTTACCGAAAAGTTGCCAAACTTTTTAATTTCAAGTTTTTCACATTTTTAAGAAGCGTCCAAGGAATCAGTTCGCGTTTAGCAGCCTCATTAAGAACTTGTTTTATGTTGAGATTATTAGGAAATATTTTTTTCCGATAGAGACGCTTTATTTCAATCGTTTATAACTGTCTTACGTCAAATTTGACCGGGTTCAATCTAGTAATATATTAGTCTGCACAGTTAATTACATGAATATTCAAGTACAAGTTAAATATGTATTTACACGGATCGTACATGCACATTAACGAGGAATCTGTAACCATTTCATGAACCTAATTACTATTCAAGCAGTTCTGCTTTCAATTTAAACAAATAATTAATTAGTAATAAATAACGCGTGCTGGCTCAACCATCCTTTATTGATACTTTTATCGGTGTTTCATTAGTTTGTCATGCTTTTATTGTAATTCAATTTGTATTAATGACAAATGTTAATAAAATCATTAGCTTTATGTTTGTACTTTCTACCTATGCATATACTTAGTGTTGAGCAAATTCATAGAATCATTTTTTATGAAAACAAGTAGTTTGGGAGGTAGCAACGTCGGGAAAATAAGAACTTTATAGAAGGAACAGTTTAAAAATGTAAATTCGGTGCTCTTTGATAAGAAAAAAATCACAAAAAGTTTAAAGCAAATAAATCGGCATGCTTGTCTTCGCGGCCGCCTTTGCTATATTTCTTTTATGATATGCCGGTTGATGCAGGTGGTCATCGCACTAGGGGATAGAAATTAATTTTTTTGGTCAAAATTCTGAAACTTACCAATCTAACTTAAAATGAGGTGCTTTGGAAAAATATTATAAATTATTACAAATGCTTTTTGGAAACCTAAAACTTATTATATGTTATTATAAATTTACACCTCCCTTAACATTATTATTTTTTATTGTACAAAATAAACTAAAATATCAGCTTGTTTGGTTAATTCGGTAGTATTCTAATTAGTAATCCGATGATTATTATCTCATAGGATATACAGGGTACGACAATAGGTATGATTTTTGAAATGGAATACCCTGAATATTATATCATCACCAAAAAAATATTTTAAAATGCTTAAAAAAATACTACATTTGATGTGTCTATCTCTCTCTCTACTTTTTTATTTTCTAACGTACCTATAAAATAAATAAAAACACTATTTTGTTGGGTAGATTCTGTAGAATCCATATCTTTCATCAGAATGCTTTTATTTTTAGGATATATAGTGTAGGACAAAACATATCAAATTTTAAAATGGAAAACCTTGCATATTATAAAAAAATCTTGTATCTGTCCTTACACTCAGAAGTAGCAAAAAGTAGAGAGGCAATTTTAAGTACAAAAACTGATAAAGAAAAAGGTAAAAAAATCTTTGACAAAAATAGCGAGACCTCGAGAGACTGCATCGGAAACACAACAATAGCTCTTATTATTTAAACTTTTTACTTTTTTTGGTAAACAAGACTAATAATAAACTAAGTAGATTAAATGTTATATATTTAAGTTTACTTAAAATACATTTTCAAGTTTCCTATTACTCCAATAGAAATCGTCATATCCTTTTATAATTTTGCGTACATGTAGTTTGAAGTATCTACTTTGAAATACACAGCATTAGCCATTAAAATTTCAAAGCTGCTTTTTGGCCAAAATAATGGATTTCTATCCCATAGTGTATCGGCGCGTCGCGTCGCTGTAAAGGATAGCGGCGTCTTTGTATAAATTAGTCTGATTGCAGGCGGCCTTTCTTATGTTTTTTGTATTATTTTTAAAGGGTACCGAATTTGCGCTTTTAAAATGTTCTTACTATAGGTTGTATGAAACACAATGAAATAGAAAGGATGTCGCATCTAAAGGGGGCCATGACTCCCATGGCCACCCCCTATGACCGCCCCTGCTTAACCTTAATATTACACTGACGTGTCAAAAATGGGTTATATATTATCGTTTCAAGTTTTATTAAAATATTACGAACGGTTCAGAAGTTGGATGGTGGACGACTGTATAATTAGCAATGATAAAAGTACAGGGGCGTCGCCAGCCGATGGCCCAGGGGGGCAAGTTGATAATGGAGAATAAGGAAAGTATGAATTGTAGGAAAAATCGAGAACACATGATTTTCACTTGTATTAAGAGTTTTACAACTACGGTGTGCGTTGTATTAAGTGTTTTAGTGATTATCATCATGGATTTAGTTAAAAATGTGCAATGACAGAAAATGTATAAAAACACGAATTTTTTAAAAAACTTAAAAACCATTTATTTTGGAAACAATGCATTTTTTGACATATGTTTATATGATCACTTTTTTAAAACAACCACCTTAGAAACACTTCCTTAAGGCAAGCTGCAAATTGAGACGCGTCTAATGCGGAATTTACATGGGTCGATTTTAGTCACTGCCACAAAAATTAACGCCTTTTCATAGATAACCTACATTTAGATCTGCAGTGGCAAGAAGCATTTTTAGGATTTTTACGACCGCGCGCAGTGGGTGGACGAACATGCGCACTTAAAAGCCGTGGCAAAGTACAAACACCGGCACCCCGTACCTTCGTCCGCGGTCTGACCGTAACGCTCATTAGCTACCGTACTTCGAACAGAAAAGCAGGACGCGGTCAACAAATTCTTTTCTATAATGCGAATATTTTGTTTGGGTCCGGGTGCGTTTACCCTCAACTGGCTTGCGTACAAACCGGTTTTTCGCCCATAAAATGTAACTTTTGTTTCGCGCAGGTTATAAAATTGGTAATCCATTGAGATCAGTGCGCCTTTTTGAGTAGACGCATCGCTAGTTAATTTGCGCTGTATAAGGCAGGCGAGTGACATGGCAGCAAGGTGGTAAGCAAGTGGCAGGTATATTCTTTAAAACTCTCAGAAATTTAAGAATTTGAAAACTTAGCGTACCTAAATGACGCCACACACTTGCCAAAAACCATCCCACACACTACTTAAATTTAAAGCGCGTTCCTGTATTTATTTACGCAGCTTTTAAAAATTTCTTTTGACATTGACTTACCACCTGATCGCCACATCACTTGCTTACCATTTCGTTGAGCGCCTGGCCTAATTTAATTTCATACGTTACAAAAATACGTGCTGCGCTGCGTCGCGTCGCACGCGTTACCGTGTCTTAAGTTGCGCCTTGCCTAATAATTTTAACCGAAATCTAAGGTTTTAATATTTTAAAGTAAACGTAATATGCAATAGAGACATTTTGCACCTCTTAAAATAACAGACTTTTTGGCCTCCTTATGGTTATCGATATTAAACATAATGATTACGGCAGCAGTTTCAGACAGAGATTTTGCAGCCTTTTTAAGAAATATATCTTGCGTCTGCGCTTTCGACACATAACCTTATTTTTGCCTGTGGTTTACCCATTTTAAAGTTAACGAAAAATCAGTATTTACTTTTATTCTTCATAAGATATAAATTCATATTTATATTTATGCAAACACTTCTGTTGATTTCGTTTTTTAAAGTAGATGCAAACAATACAGTATAAGCAAAACACAAAAAAGTAAAGTTAGGTTTGGTAGTAGAATAAAAAGCAAGTGTGCCAGATTGTAACATCTAAATTAATTACCGATTTAGAATATCCGTAAAAGTGCAAGTCCGTTTTAATTTCTTAACACTATTTGATTTTTATTACTGCTACAGATTTTTCGCTAATTAGAGCCTAGGAATAAATGATATTTTAATTAATACGGCATTAAAATTTTAACCTTTAAATAATTGATATTCAAATTTCTACAATCCGGCAACCACGCAGTTTAACAATAACGATAACGATAACGATAAGCTCTTCGGTATTCATCCGTAATTAAAGGAGTCCGATATTGTTAATAACGATAACGGATCATGTTTGCGTTACTGCGCAGTCTCAGAATAACGTTAACCATAACGGAATTGCAAAATAAGGGGTGCAAAATGTCTCTAATATTTTAAAGTAAACGTAATATGCAATATATTGTGCCTACATTGGAAATTAGTCTTTTATTACTGATAACTAATATGTATATTTTTATTTTACAGGATTAAGAATGCTTTGGATGGCCATTCTGGGCGCCATATTAGTATGGAATAGAGTTCCATTGGCAGAAAGCAGTTCTTCAGGCCGACAAGGTAAAAAAGTTAGTTATAAAATTTAAGATATATACCGTTAAGGCCAGGGTCTCTAATAAGTCAACTGACAAACTTTAAGGGTGAAATTAAAATTAAATAGGAAAAAAACTACATATGAATATGTGTCCAAATATTGTTTTTTTGTAATAAAATTAATTTAGATATTTTTAAAACATTAAGAGGACGCCTGCTATGCATCAGAAGACATTTTTTGACAAGTAAGAGGTTTAGGGAATATTTTAAAAGAAAAAATCGTACGCTACTGCATTTTCCCAAAATAATTGTTATTTATTATACAGAAAACAAATTCTAGATTTTGGTTGTGTTGTCTCCTGATGCGATGCAAAGGGATATAATAAACCAAAAGCTAAAATCTAATATTTTTTCAGCGTATAATACACCATTTTATTCTGTGACGGAAAAACGACGACTTAGTGTTGAAAAAACAATATATTTTAAAAATATGTTAAAGCCAGAAAATTCATCATGTACAACTTTAAACAAGTTAAAAAATATCTGAATTTGTATAAAAGTTATAGTTCAAGGGCCTGTGAGCGCTAACTTTCGTTATTTTGTAAAAGCTAAAGTTTGTAACTGCATGTTCCCAACATGGCAGAAGCGGTGCGATGGTAGACAATGATGTTTGACTTATAGTGGCTTTGGCAGGTACTAGGTACCAGAGGTTAATTTAAATTAAACTTTTGTCATTTTGTAAAAGATAAATTTTAAATAACAGTGTGTCTACGTAAGTTGGCGGCATATGGAAAACTTTTTTATTAATAATTTAACAAAAAAATATTTTTTTTAAAAAGTTCTGCATGGTCCAAAATCTAAAATGCAATCATCATATATCAAATTGTTTCAATCATGTACGAGGTTTGGCCAAAAATGTAATTTTGACATATAGGCTATAGTTCAAAAACTAACAGGTTTAGGACATTATGTTTATAAAAAGTTTTTTTCTTAGTTTTCATTTTAGAATCAGCCCTTAAAATTTCTTGAACACCCTGTATATAAGTAGTAAAATTATTATATTATATGCTCTACCTGATTATTTTTACACAACCCAATTCAAAAATTAGGCTTGTAGATTTTCGCTAAAAATCCTAAGTTTGCATTTTTCATAATATTTGCATGTTGCATTTCAAGGCACTAACAAACACGGTAGTTTCACCACGGCCGGTATACAAATAACTACTACCTACCGGACATAGGCACAGATTAAAGTGTCCTCCATTTGTCCTTCTGTAGACTGCATCTGAAAATTTGCTTGAATATATTATTTTTCGAAAGGTTTTTAACAAACAACAAAGCTTGTTTTCTGGTTTGCTTGGTACAAACTTTGTTTTTAAATTTTTCTTAGTTTTTGGAAAAAAAATAATTTCTAGTCTAGTAGTATTAAGGCACAATTTTGAAACCAACATGCTATAGGGTGGGCCAAATTAAACTTGCACACTTTTTAACTAATAATACCTTTTTTTCTGTTGCGCCTAGCTTTTTGTATTTTTAAAAGGCCAATGGGTAGATATGTTTTCTATAAGTTTACCAATTTTGGTTAAATATCATTTAGACAGGACTGGACTTACGGGACTTTTCCCAAAATACTGTATTTAACCTCGCTGCAAAAGAAATCTGATTTAGCTACAATTCAGCTAATACGTTTTTCTTTTAGACGAACTATGAAAAATGATTCTGTTAAAGTGAATCTGGCAACAATTTGAGGACTTAGAAATTATAATTACTTTTAATAAATACATAATGCTCCTAATAAAGCATGCGTTTTTCTGGATTTTAAGAACGAACTATTCCCATATATCATTTTTTGCCGGCGTTGTACATTTAATTTACTGGCATTGCCAACACTCTTTAATGGCAAGGCATTGGCAAAAAGGTATCAAAAAGACGCGAAAGTGGGCAATTGGCCGTTATTAGGCCACGAGTTGCAGATAATGGCATTCCTCATTAATAAGTTATGATAAAAATACATTTAGGATGATGGCATCATGGCAATCATTAATAAGTTATTGGCAAAAAGAAGACACGAAAGTGGGCAAATGCAGATACTCCCAAGCAGCAAGCTGACGTCTTATTGACGAAAATTGTCGCATATACTTTTTTTAAAAGCTAAAATGATGCGATATTTTATTTAAAAATTAAAATAGAAAAAAACTCCTTACTGCATGCGATTTCCTTGCAATGCAAAGTAGCATCTCTCGGAACACTGTCCAACTTGCAGATGCAGATTTTTACACTAGCCGAAGATATTTCTTTCAAAGCTAAGTGAGATCACATAGCCCAGACCGCTCTCGAATTATTTTTGTCTTATGGGTACGGTTTAGGCGATAAAAAGAGAAGATATTGCAGAAACGTAGTAGTTTATTGTCCATTACGCCATCTATCGGTATGTCAAAAAACTATTAAATATATATAATATTTTTTATTAACACGTCTTTAAAACTTTTAATAAATTTTTAAACAAAATGTTTACAGCTCCTAACAGTCTACTTTAATATCTTGCCTTCTCGACTAGCCATCACCAATGAATCACACAACACACACTTATTAGGTAATGAATACATTTAATTATGTCTATTAACAAACTCTTTTCTTTAAAAAGAAACTAAAAAGCTAGAAAACCACGTAGAAAACAAATGCACAAAGCGGTCACCTTTGGTCGAAATTAACGTAGTCAATTTTACCATCATTTTATTTTTATTCGCTCCAAAATACATAATAAACATTTTGTTTGACCTAATTTTTATTTGCATGATTTTTAACAATAAAATGTTATGAAAAGGCCATTTCCTTTAAATTATGTAAAAAACATAAAATAATGTTGTTTAGCTGCCATTATAAGTAAATCAGATCAAAAAATTGCTTTAATGTTAGTTAAATACCAATGTTAATAATATGGTTTAAAAGTATGAATATGCGTTGAAGGTTTGCCTTCAAAAATCCAATATTTATTTGCCTGCAACAAAAACGCGTGTTTTATTTAATCAGGATTGGTATGCCGCCATTTTTGTATGCTGCCGGCAATTCGCCTGCATGTAAAATTTATTGGCAATTAAGTGTTTATTTAGGGTTGACTTTTTAATGCGTATAAGATATTGGCATAATATTGCCACCAATTGCCAATGCTTTACCATCAATGCCAATATGAAAAATGTACATTGCCGGCAAATAGTGTTTGCTGGGTATTAGCCTCTTAAAAATGAAAAAGATTGACGCATCAGATAAAAGTTATTATTAGGTAAAAAATGTGCAAGTTTAATTTGGCCCACCCTGTACATACCCCAAATATCATTAAACTACCTTTAATGTTTCCCCCTCCTTTTATTTTTGGATGGATTAATTTAAAAAAGTGAAACTTTGGGACATTAAATTGATGCATAAATACTATATTTTAGAGTAAAAATAACAGATGAAAATTTTAAGATGGCGGCTGGGAGCCATCTTGACAAAAAAACGTTATTATTAGTTAAAAAGTGTGCAAGTTTAATTTGGCCCGCACAGGTGCTTACTGTTCGAACAACTGTACATTGTGCATAGTTCTGTTGTATGTTAATCGTAGAATACTAGATAGTGCGTAATTGAATAGTACTAATGCCGCTTTTATGCAATTAGTCTTCGGTGTAAATACAATCTATAGGTAGACATTACGTAGCATTTGCTTCCTAAGAAGTTAAAAAACAAAAGTTGATACTACTTTATTGGTTTTGATTATAAGCACCTGTGTATTTTCCAAATGAAGGTATATAACACATGTTTTAGAAGAAGTAAACGTTTAATTATTCCCTATTATACAGGGTGTCTCTAAAAGATCCGTACAAAATGCTACCATAGACTCCTTGGACCAATATACAATAATCTAACGCAATTTACCTTAATCAAAAGTTGATTTTTGAGAGATACAGGGTGTCAACGGTTTAATTTAATTATATTTATTTTTAAATATTCTATTTATTATTGTTTTTTACAACATTTGTTTTTGACGTGACAACGTCTTATAATTCGATGGTCCCAACTGCCAGCACCAACAAAACATGACTTATGCGGCGTTACCTCGCGCGTTCCATTTAAGGCTTAAAGTGCAAGCGAGAGCGCAGAACGAGTGACAAAGAGGCACAATCTTTGTGTTCGGCAGCGTTCGACATCTGTTTCTCTCCTACTTGAGTGAGCGTGCAGTGAAAAGTAAATGTGGTGTTAATTGTTTATAGCAACGATAATTGCGGCGATAAAGGTAATGATTCCTTCGACGTTGTCACGTGCCCTAAGAAGTACACCTTCTATGACTATGGAAATAATCCTGGGCCTAACGCCTTTGAATATTTTTATCAATACGGAGGCTATAAATAGCGCCTATAGAATGATAAATACTGGGACGTGGAAACAACATCCTGGAGGACACGGTCACACTAGGGTAACAGGAATTATCGACCTACAGCATTTGAACGTGAGATCAGACCACATGACTGGGATCTACAACTTCGAAAAACCATATAAGGTAAGATATAATCCATGACATATAAACAAATGGAACACCTCCATCACTTGACAGAGGCTTGGTTTGGTACACCGAGGGCTCAAAGACGGATGATGGAGTAGGTTCTGGGTGTATTTGGTTAGTTCTGGTGCGCAGCGACTTTTAGCCTCCCTTTAGGAAAGTAAGCTACTGTATACCAGGCAGTAATTCATGCTATTCTATATCTTATACTAACCATGACACTCTGTATCTTGCAAACAATCAACTCTTCGACTAAGGTAAATTACGTGAGATCATTTTATTTTGGTTCAAGGAGTTTGTGGCAAAATTTTGTATAGACCTTTTAGAGACACCCTGTATATTATTATTTATTTTTTTCTTTTAATTTTTGTTAAAGAATGACACTAAGACAAAAAATGTATTGCTTATGATTTTGAAACCGGAAAGCCATCTACAAGGTGTTTTAAAATAAATGCAAATGTTTTATAAGCTAATTGTATTTTGACGGATTTAACTTAAAAATTTGGAACTGAAAGCAAAGAATACCAAT
Organism: Listronotus bonariensis; assembly: GCA_014170235.1. Lineage (NCBI taxonomy): Eukaryota > Metazoa > Arthropoda > Insecta > Coleoptera > Curculionidae > Listronotus > Listronotus bonariensis. The sequence continues at coordinate 46,478 of JACEGR010006222.1, forward strand.
CCATAGAACCCCACAAGTGAGATTTCAGCGTACCCTAAAAATTTTTAGTACCTACCGCGACCAACAGATGGCGAAAGTAGTACGATGTCGCTTTGCTAATAGGATTACCATCAGAAATTGATAGCAGTCGCTGACGAGCAGTCAGCCCGATCAGTTAGAGTGAGGATATACGCAAAATTTAATAAAAATAAAATCCCCGATAAATGGATCCAGTATCCATAAGATTATTAAATTTATTATTTCAGAATAGGATATATCGATGCGTTTTTACAAAACATCGTAAGCGACATTCGCCAATTTTACGGGAAACGATTTTTTCTTCCCATCGCGTTATTTTTAAAGAAAATCCGAGATCTGAATGTTTTTCTTTTAGATTTCTTCTTAATTTGAATTACAAAACAAACTATTATACATTTAATGTCAAAATATTCAGAATCTCCTAAAAAAAAGCTAAAAATTTTAAAATTCTAAACCTAAATAATAGTTAATTTTTAAATTTTTTATTTTTATTTAATTTATCTTGACAACGGTGGCACACTTGCCACCAAAAGTCAATTTTAGTTCTCTATTTACTTGCTTTATTTTTTCTTTTTTTGGTTTTCGGTACTATTAATTTATGTTTTGGCGTGTACCCAAATAACTACCATTAATTAAATGAACCGCCGAACCAATATAGAACATATCTTCATCTGAAATAAAGCCAATGAAAAAAACGTTTCCCGTAAAACTGACGAATGTCGCTTACGATGTTTTGCCAAAAACCCATCGATTCAGAATAGGCTATTCTGAAATCATAAATTTAATAATCTTATGGATACTGGATCCGTTTATCAGGGATTTTATTTTTATTAAATTTTGCGTACATCCTTCACTCTCGGGCCGACTGCTCGTCAGCGAGTGCTATCAATTTCTGATGGGAATCGTATTAGTAAAGCGACATCGTACTACTTTTGCCATCTGTTGGTCGCGGTAGGTACTAAAATTTTTAGGGTACGCTGAAATCTCACTTGTGGGGTTCTATGGATTGGTATTCTTTGCTGAAAGTAGGTAAATGTTTAGTAGTTATGTTTAATATTATAAAGTTGAAAAATCTCTAATTGGATTTTTAATATTAAGGAAATGTAAGTTCTGTATAATAAGATATTCCAAAATTTAATATATATCTTTAATTACGTGTATGTATGCCGGGAAAAAAGGAATTATAAGAAAAGTCACATTTTAGTAACTGTCAAAAGAAATAAAATGTTAAATTTACCCTGTATACAAAATCCAATTTTTCTCTTTGTGAAACATATTTCTTTTATACGCATAAAAGCTTTTTATCTATTCGTCCTATTGTAAACCCCATCCGTGGACACTCTGTATGTTATCTAGACTTCAGGTGCAATTGTTTTTTCAGGTTACCAGATTAACCCAAAACCGTGCTGGGTAGACGGCCAAGAAGGCACCTGCATGTTCGTCTACGAGTGCATCAAGTCCGAAGGATACCATATAGGAATGTGTGTGGACGCCTTTATGTTCGGGTCATGTTGTTCACATAACGTTTCCGAAAACGCTATTTTACCAGTTAGTTCGTCGCTAAAGCCGCAGATATTATACACGGCACCTAGTCAATCGTATAGTAGTCATAGTTCATCCCTGAAGCCAGTCAAGACATCGTCATCACTTAGTCAATATAGTACTAACAAATATAGACCTACAAGGTGAGTTTATAGTGGTAAGATTTGAACAAGGTGTTCAGTTAATAGCATAGAGTAAGGAAATTAAAAGAGTTATCATGGAATAGCCGATTTAAGGACAGGTCATGCGAAAACTCCCAATATAATTTTATTCGTTTCTCGTTGAAATACCGCCAGTTAGTCATTTCAGTAAGCTTACGTGTCTCCCCACCGCTGATGTTACACGAGGCGAGGCTTGGACCGACGCATTTAAAGTGTAAACTGGCAAAAATGACAAGCCTGCCGCCAGCCTGCCGCAACAGCGGTACGATAATTTTAGCATGCCATGGTTTCTCTTATCCGTAGGTATGTGTCACGTTATGGTCGCGACGCACCGCCTAAGTGAGCGAGCACCTTAAGGCTTGCCCTGCCTTCTATAGCCGGCTTAAGATATTACCTATGTCTGGTTTTACAAAAGTTTCAGTTACTTACAAACGAGTATACTTTTAAACTGCTGATGCATTCCGTTGTTTTATATGTAAAACAGTGAATTTAAAAGTTTAATTTTCCGCGACTAATGAATTTGGCCAAACGCGGCAACATACGAAAAGGCTATAAATATGTAGGCCTTAAGAAACTGAAAATACAATTTAACTGTTTAGAAAATTATGGGCCATTGTATGTATATTGTTAATTGTTTGTCACAGCTAAAATTAATAGTAATTTTGGCATACATACCATTTGGTTTCTGCTTGGTTTACTGGTTACAAATTAAATAGGTGTTTTTGTTAAATACTTGTTTGTATTATACACAGCGTATTATAGAAATATATAAATAAATACAGTGTGACCACAAATGGACTTAACTATAGCTGTATTTTTTTTCACAAAGAAAGTTATTCTTTATAAAAAAAATGGCTTTGTCTAAAATGCTTAAAAAACTGAAAAATTACATTACACATTATGTAGATTTAAGTAATCCTATAAAAAGGTACTTAAAAATACGCCATTATTTTTTATATTATCTCACAAGACCTATAAATTGAATCGCTTAAAATACCCAATAATATTTTTAGCAAGATTTTTCTTGGAAAATAGTTGAATGACCGGAAAATTGTATCCAGATTTAAATGGCCATATTTCCGAAATTATTATAGATATATAGATATATCAAATGTTGCATTTTTAAAAAGCTTTTAAAAGACCTTTTTAATGGTAAAATAAAATACAGGTTATCCCATTTTAAAAAAATCTATTCTTTTTGATCTACCCTGTATAATAATTAATTTAAAAAACATTTTTTCTACTACTGTATAAATAAGAAAACTTTGTGGTCCTAGCAACACGAATGATAACGAAAGAGAACCTTCGTGTTACCTGGTTGCTAAGCGTTGCTAGCTACGAAAGTAATATTTTCAGCGCCAGGACAAAAAGTAAGAGTAAAAAAAAGAAAATATGCTTGTGGGAAATATTAGAATTTATTTATAAAGAGTAACTAATTTATGACAAAATATTTTAAAAAACTAGGTTAGGTATTGACATTAAAAGTAATTGTGCAATTTGAGCAATTAGCAAAAGAAATTGGAGGAATAATACTTGAATTAACAGTTTTTAAATTTGTTGTTGGGGTATCGTTATCACCTTTAACTACGTTAATATTCATATTTTTCACTGTTACTTCATTAGAGGAAATATTGGTAGGAATTTCGTGTAAAATCTTCTTTGAAATTTCCACCTTATTACTATAGGATTCAGCAATATATCCCTCCACAACAGAAGAAGACTTCCAACCTCCATGCCTTTTTAAGTCCAAAATATCGACATCCGAAGCATTGGCAAGGAACGTAGTTGACGTTCTTCTAAAAGAATGGCCAGTGTATCTACTGATGTCTTCAAGCTTCAAAAACTTCGCAATTTCTTTAGGTACATTTGAAATAGTGTGCTTTCCAATTACTTGATTAACACATTTACCTCTTTCATAACGATACAATAAGCGCTCATCTAGAGCATTCCTTGGTCTCAGCTTAATATATTCCTGTAGAAATCTGACATAAGGAACTGAGCCTTCATCGTTGGTTACTACAAAGTTTCTTTTAACTTTATTTTTAGACTCCACTATTTTTACTATAGCCACGTCATTTCTTATTTCTACATCACTTAGCTTCATTCTGTATATTTCGTCTGTCCGGCATGCCCCAGCCACTCCCATAATGGCTATTACTTTCATTGCTAAGTAACTTTGATCAGGCGCGTTAAGTAAAAACTTTATGATTTCTTCTTTTTTAAAAATTTTTGACTTTTTTGCCTCATAACCATCGTTTTTCCTTTTAATAAAAGCAACTAGTTTCTTGAACTCCGAAATATCTTGATTTTTGTTTACGGAAATTGTTAACTTGAGCATGGAATATACAGACCAGAGGGTTGGTGGTGATAAAGACTCGGATTTTTCTTGAAAATACGCCAACATCACATTCTCGTCAATCCGCCCCACATTTTTGTAGCAAGCCATTCAGAAAACGATTTATATGTTTGATGGTACCTCTCTTTAGATTTGTCTGGCAGAAGTGAGGCACACGCAAGGTCAGCTGCCTTTTGGATGCCATTTTCATATTCATTTAACATTTTAAAATGGGAATGGATTTATACTAAATTAACAATAATTCAATATCTGACAAGTGCTGATGACAGACAATGTCAACAATAAATGTGTTGCTATGGATTAATTTTTAACAGGTAAAATTTCAAAATCTCTGATATTTCTATTAAAACATGATGTTAATGATTATTAAATTATGCGATACATAGAACAGTAGCAGAAAAAATATAATACATTACACGATGCGAAAGGCCTTTCAAGTGTTCGGAGGTTTTAAATAGCCTCGGCTTCGCCTCGGCCATTTAAAAACCACCTCACACCAAAAAGTAAACTTTCGCATCTTGTAATGTAAATAACCATTAAACATTTTTTTTCTTTAGAATTAATTCATTTTAGTTTTCATATCCGAACATTCTTTTTTTCTTATCATCTAAGCAAGCATCCCTTACTAGTATTAAAAAAAAATTTATCTTTTAAATACACATTTAAATCATACCATAATAGGTGTACCATATTTTTACTTTTTTTCTGGTTCTTTGATTGTATACAATCCCTTAAAACCGTAAATTTCGTTATGTTCGAATTGGTAAAAAGAGAAATTTTATATTAAAACGTAAAAATTTTATTTACTATATTAACATAATTATGTCATTTTCTATTATTTTTTATGCAGACACCTTAGGCGATGGGGGCGTTTTTAATGGCATGTTATATTATACATGCAACCATTAACACATTAATTCTTCAATCTCTAACATTAAAAACGGTGTGTCTATGGTCACAATGACCTAGATCTGCCAAGTATGGGCACCGCCAAATTAATTTTTCTACAACCATTGCAAATTAAGCTATAAATATTTATATTCATAAATGTTACCGTAAAAAAGTGAAGGTACTTTCACTTAGCCGAAATTAAAAATAATCAATCACACTAATGTTAAATTAGCATATACGGAGGATCCAAACAAAGTAACTGGTTTTTTCAAACTCATGGGCGGAGCTGTTGATAAGCATCAGATATTTTAATTTGTTTCAATTATGTAAATTACAACTTTAAATTTGATTTAGAAGTAGATAAGTTGAGACTAGAGTCGGATTTAATTTATAAAAGGTGTTAAGAAACAGGTTTTATTGCTTGGTTAATTTTTGAACCATGAATTGTTAGGATTTTGACTTCTTTATAAATTTAAGGACGTTTCCAAGGAGTAGTGTGACTGTCTAAACGACCTGTTTTTAGCAATTTATCACAAAGGTCAATTTTTTTACAAGCCCCAGCAAACACTATTTGCCGGCAATGTACATTTTTCATATTGGCATTGATAGTAAAGCATTGGCAATTGGTGGCAATATTATGCCAACATCTTATACGCATTTAAAAGTCAAAGCTAAATAAACACCTAATTGCCAATAAATTTTACATGCAGGCGAATTGCCGGCAAGCATACAAAAATGGCGGCATACCAATCCTGATTAAATAAAGCACGCGTTTTTGTTGCAGGCAAATAATTATTGGATTTTTGAAGGCAAACCTTCAACGCATATTCATACTTTTTAAACCATATTATTAACATTGGTATTTAACTAACATTAAAGCAATTTTTTTGATCTGTTTTATTTATAATGGCAGCTAAACAACATTATTTTATGTTTTTTACATAATTTAAAGGAAATGACCTTTTCATAACATTTTATTGTTAAAAATCATGCAAATAAAAATTAGGTCAAACAAAGTGTTTATTATGTATTTTGGAGCGAATAAAAATAAAATGATGGTAAAATTAGCTACGTTAATTTCGACCGAAAGAACGGCTTTGTGCATTTGTTTTCTACGTGGTTTTCTAGCTTTTTAGTTTCTTTTTAAAGAAAAGAGTTTTTAATAGACATAATTAAATGTATTCATTACCTAATAAGTGTGTGTTGTGTGATTAATTGGTAATGGCTAGTCGAGAAGGCAAGATATTCAAGTAGACTGTTAGGAGCTGTAAACATTTTGTTTAAAACTTTATTAAAAGTTTTAAAGACGTGTTAATAAAAAATATTATATATATTTAATAGTTTTTTTGACCTACTGATAGATGGCGCAATGGACAATAAACTGCTACGTTTCTGCAATATCTTCGTTTTTTATCGTCTAAACCGAACCCATTAGACAAAAATAATTCGAGAGCGGTCTGCGGTAGGTGATCTCACTTAGCTTTAAAAGAAATATCTTCAGCTAGTGTAAAAATCTGCATCTCCAAGTTGGACAGTGTTCCGAGAGATGGTACTTTGCTTTGCAAGGAAATTGCATGCAGTAAGGAGTTTTTTCCTATTTAAATTTTCAAATAAAATATCGCATCATTTTAGCTTTTAAAAAAGTATATGCGACAATTTTCGTCAATAAAACGTCAGCTTGCTGCTTGGGAGTATCTGCATTTGCCCACTTTCGTGTCTTTTTGTTATCTTTTTGCCGATAACTTATTAATGATGGATGCCATCATCTTAAACGCATTTTTTGCCAATAACTTATTAATGACGGATGCCATCACATTATCTGCAACACGTGGCCTACTAACGGCCAATTGCCCACTTTCGCGTCTTTTTGATACCTTTTTGCCAATGCCTTGCCATTAAAGAGTGTTGGCAATGCCAGTAAATTAAATGTACAACGCCGGCAAAAAATGTTATATGGGTACGTTCTTCCAACTTCATACATAATGTAGTATACTAGAAGTATCATGAAACGAAGGAGAGAGAGTTATTCATACGGGTAGCCCGCCCTCCAATTGCCTATTGTTAGAGGCGTCCACTGAAATCGGTCTAGTGGTCACGTCACCAAAGCGGACGTAACTTTTAAAATAATTTAGAAAACATTCTTTTAGGGATATATTTTTAAGTGCCCAAACTATCAAATTATTTTAAAAAAATCTACTCCTTCAAATTTATAGACTAAAATACACCAGTAAACGCGAATTTTGGTCGGGCCTCACATAACCTCAACGAGCCCGTGGCCGTGCGCTTCACCGGTGAAATGTAGGGTGGTGCGGTGCAAAAATTTTACATTTAATCTAACTGCAATAATATAAGCCAATTATACCACGCTTTAAAATACACGTGATCATAAATTAAATCTTTACAAATAATGTAACACAGTTTTAAGGGTTGACCACATATAACCACATCGAGTTCTGCACCGTAGCACGGCCGTGACTTGCCATAGGCCTAATATCACCTCTCTGTGCTCGACTACATACCTCGCACTGCATTTTAACAAGTAAACAAACATTGGTTTATTTGATTTCTTGAAATAATAAATTTAAAAACTTATAAAACAAAAAATAACAAAGTATTCACAAGTTTACTCACATATTATTCACAAGATGTAACAATAAAATTAATTTTGCACTTTTAATTTTCTATTAAATCACTTTTGTTGTATTGTTTGTTTACAACAACTAACCTTTAACAACAGTTTTAATTTAATACGTAATGAACTACAATAAAATGTGATGTCGCCGTAAACTCAAAGCTTGCTTCGGGGAACATCGGCGCTATCCGATCCACGTATGATTTTATTGTCCTGGGCATGTTTCAGACCGTACGAGACACGGTCGTGCTACGATGCAGGTCCTGTGGGGCATTGGTGCGGTTAATTGATGCACAGACCTTTTACCTATACTACACTTAAAGTTTGGAAAAAGGGGAACAGAGATTAAGTTGGAAAATCTGTTTAATTTAAACAAAGAGATAAACATACATGTTTATGTATATTTTTGAGGGCATATAAAGTACTTTTAAATTTTTAAAATTAATTTGCCCAACTTTCCTCTATCACCGTGAATTCGGGCTCGGTGCGGTTATGTGTGGCTCGACCTTTAACCATATCGACTCTGTAGGGTATGCTGGTGTATTGAGATCCTGGGCTAAGACATATGGAAAAGGAAAATAGGGATAGAAAAAGGAAAGAGATCTTTATCTCTTTCAAAAGTCGTATTCTGTAATAGAAGTTTTTCTGTTTCTTCTAGAAAAGGAAATACTATTTTAAAGATTAAAAGACAAAGATGAACGCAAGAAAGAGACATAAATTTATGTTCCTTTCCTTTTTAACTTCGGTTCCCATTCGATTGAGTCGATCATGACCGAAAATAGAGATCTCTTTCATTACGTTGCTTACAGAATCTCAGCCCTGCTAACCAGTGCCGAATTAAACGGGCGCCACGCCGAAAATGGCCTTTTGTTTTTTTTAGTGGGGAGCCCTGGGTATAAAATAGGCGCCATGCAGGGAAGGAAGTACCTTTTTTTGCTATTCACAATTTCTGTTTCCTCTTTTGGCGCCCCAACAATTTTAGCCTAGGGCGCCCCAAACTGTTAATACGGCCCTGCTGCTTGTTTACTTTTACTTTTATTTTTAGCAGACCGTCTCCAGTCAACAGCGGTTTCCACCGGAATGCCAATAGCAGGAAAACCATTATCAGTAGCGGCCTCTATGAGTCTAGGACCGAGTTACTACTCGTCAAGGCAGCCGACACAACCTCCCCGACACAGTATGCGTCCCATGAGTACGGATGCTTTTTCATTATCGAACAGTCTTTTAGGTGAGTTCAATTTCTCTACAAAATATATTTAGTTGTAATTTGATTTTCTGCGTATAGATGGCACTTTGAACAACGAAATCCTAAAGATATACAAGGTGTTTGTATGTGGGAAAGTTTTTTATTATTAATGTTACAAAAAAAATCATCATTTATAAAAATTCTGTAAAGTACCTGCATCTTTACTATTATCAAAATTTTTAGATAAAAAAGATATCTTGAATTTAAGACTACCCATAAATATGCAGTTTTGCTTATTATTAAGTTGCAAAGCTTAGATGATAAGAAGAACATGTTATATATAATTTATACCTTTTCTTCGGTGGTGGAAGCGCCTATAGCTTTTAAAATTTAAAAAAACTGTATTTCGGTTTGTGAAAATCGTTTTGATCGTATCGGATTATATATTTTTGTTATTCTTAATTTTTTTCTTTAAAATAAAAAAATGCCACATTCGAAAATGTCAAATTGCCGTTTTTTTCTATTACAACTTTAGGACTTTTCAAATATTATTCTTGGGATAACCCGGTCCATGACACCCGTTCAAAAAAGGATCGGTCAGTCTCTATATACCCGTGTTCATAAATTGATCGGTTCCGTAGCTCGGGTTGGTTCCTGCATTAAAAAAAAGTGTCAAAATCAGCTGTTTCGTTTTTTTGTTTTGATAATTTATACTGTGTTAATAACCAGTGGAAAAGGTATGAAAAACAATAGTTTGATATTTATAGATTATTTGGAGCCTCAATATTGTAAAAGGCTTTAAAAATAGCTGCACGACCAAAACAAAGCAAAAGGCTTATGTTTTGATTTGACACGAAGCCGATGAATGCAGACCAAATGTATCATACCCCATATAACATTTTTTGCCGGCGTTGTACATTTAATTTACTGGCATTGCCAACACTCTTTAATGGCAAGGCATTGGCAAAAAGGTAAAAAAGACGCGAAAGTGGGCAATTGGCCGTTATTAGGCCACGTGTTGCAGATAAAGTGATGGCATCCGTCATTAATAAGTTATTGGCAAAAATGCGTTTAAGATGATAACATCCATCATTTATAAGTTATTGGCAAAAAGATAACAAAAAGACACGAAAGTGGGCAAATGCAGATACTCACAAGCAGCAAGCTGACGTCTTATTGACAAAAATTGTCGCATATACTTTTTTAAAAGCTAAAATGATGCGATATTGTATTTGAAAATTAAAATAGGAAAAAACTCCTTACTGCATGCAATTTCTTTGCAATGCAAAGTACCATCTCTTGGAACACTGTCCAAATTGGAGATGCAGATTTTTACACTAGCCGAAGATATTTCTTTCAAAGCTAAGTGAGATCACCTACCGCTCTCGGATTATTTTTGTCTAATGGGTACGGTTTAGACGATAAAAAGCGAAGATATTGCAGAAACGTAGTAGTTTATTGTCCATTACGCCATCTATCGGTATATCAAAAAACTATTAAATATATATAATATTTTTTATTAACACGTCTTTAAAACTTTTAATAAAGTTTTAAACAAAATGTTTACAGCTCCTAACAGTCAACTTGGAATATCTTGCCTTCTCGACTAGCCATCACCAATTAATCACACAACATCACACACTTATTAGGTAATGAATACATTTAATTATGTCTATTAAAAAACTCTTTTCTTTAAAAAGAAACTAAAAAGCTAGAAAACCACGTAGAAAACAAATGCACAAAGCGGCCACCTTCGGTCGAAATTAACGTAGCTAATTTTACCATCATTTTATTTTTATTCGCTCCAAAATACATAATAAACATTTTGTTTGACCTAATTTTTATTTGCATGATTTTTAACAACAAAATGTTATGAAAAGGCCATTTCCTTTAAATTATGTAAAAAATAATGTTGTTTAGCTGCCATTATAAATAAAACAGATCAAAAAATTGCTTTAATGTTAGTTAAATACCAATGTTAATAATATGGTTTAAAAAGTATGAATATGCGTTGAAGGTTTGCCTTCAAAAATCCAATATTTATTTACGTGCAACAAAAATGCGTGCTTTATTTAATCAGGATTGGTATGCCGCCATTTTTGTATGCTTGCCGGCAATTCACCTGCATGTAAAATTTATTGGCAATTAAGTGTTTATTTAGGGTTGACTTTTTAATGCGTATAAGATGTTGGCATAATATTGCCACCAATTGCCAATGCTTTACCATCAATGCCAATATGAAAAATGTACATTGCCGGCAAATAGTGTTTGCTGGGACATGTTTAGAAAATAACAAAAATCCTAGTAAATCTTAAAACAGCTGATTGGACCTACCCCAACCCATTGGATCAATATTTGAAAATGCCTTTTGTAGCTCTTCGCTTTCTTTACGTCACTCTCAAATTGTCAGATTAATGGAATAGGTATGCACTGTCTAGCATGTAATTAACTCATTTCATGTTAATCTGACGCGCTCAAATATTTCTTCATTTTTGTTTTTTACTATCGGCCCTGTATACCGGGCTCCTATTTGGTGAAGGTACTTAAGCGGGTACAAGGTATCCTTCAGTAAGTATTCGTTTGCCGCGCTGTAGTAGATCACGAAATCCCCTCTGGAGCTTCCATACCATTACCTGAATACCAGATTTGCAAAACCAATAGAATTGGATATACCTAATGTGCTATTGTGTTAAAGCCCCTTTAAATATTTAATGATTACATTGGTAATAATATACAGGGTAGAACAAAAAGTACATAATTTTTAAATGATCATACGGTATATTAGGTCACCATAAAAAGGTTTCAAAAAAGGTTTAATAAAATACCACATTAAATCTCTTTCGACTTTATTGGTTTCGGTAATACGGCCATTTAAATCAGGTATTCAGGTAATGTTTAAAATATCGCAATTTTGTATGTAAAGGTATTGACCTTATATATTAGGGTTATAAATAACTCGTCAGTAGCTTTAAAATTATGTGCTCACTCTTTCCGCGGTCTTCGAGTAGTGCGGTTCACTTTTACGTAGAAGTCTACATAGACTTTTCGGGTAGGCAGCTGAAGGAGTCGTACCAGCGTTGCTGTACCCTTGGGAATCGAGAAAAGATTCACGCTAAATTGGGGGCTTCTTTCTTCTGGGGTAAGCGCTGTGAGTGAAGATTCCGAAAGCCTGAGGTTTTTACGTTTTGGTATTATATAACACAAGGTGTCTTCGTATGGTCGAGGAGGTGCGCATGCCTTGTGGAGAAACGTCAGTTGTAAAAGTGACGGTTATGCGCGATACTAGTAGCAGCCCTTGGCTTGACTGCAAGAATTTATGCATGTTCAGAAGTTCATCGCTGGTGTTAATTGTTTGAAGTGTTTTTATTCATATGCTAGGAAAGTCTGGGAGTTTTGAGGTCGATTATCCAGATTTTCCACGGACAAAGCTGGGAAAGCTTATGAGCAATAGCTTATTATGACCGGAACGGGAGAACTGGCGAATTGACTTAGTATCAGAGCCATAAAACAAAGAGATAGATAAAATTATGTGCTATAAGACACCTTTTTCAATTTTTTTTATTTGGTTAATGTTGTCTTACCAAAGTATTTAACTCATATAACAAAGTACCAAACAATTTAAAAGTTAGACTTAAGACACAGGGCCGTATTAACTGTATGAGGCTCCCTAGGCTAGAATTCCCGAAGCGCCTATTTTGCACGAAAAAAAAAGATCTTTACCTTCGTTGCCCCTATTTCCAGTTGCAACGCGCCTTACTTCACCACCTAAAATTAAATGTGATGACCAAAAAGAAAGGTCATTCCCAACTTTCTTAAAAACTCCCCTGTAGTGTAGCGCCTATTACTCCCCTGTCTGGCGCCTATTTTTTCATGGCGCCCTAGGCTGTAGCCTAGTCAGCCTAATCGATAATACGGCACTGTTAAGACATGCACTGTATGTATAAACTCTGTATAAAAAAATACAAATAAAACTAGGAAGGTAACAACCTCCTGTGTCATTCCGTATATCAAACTGCTAAACTATTGTTTTTGATAAAATTTTACTGTTTCTACTGCCACTACTTGTTTTCAAATTGTCTAAAAGTGCAATTTATTTGCCCATATTTTATATGTTTCTCTTTGGAGTAAATGAGTTCTCACTTTGGATGGTTTTCCGCACGATAAAGTTTGTTATAAAAATGTATTAGAACGTTCAGCTCTAAAAATTTAGTTAAGTCTATTTAAATAGATGCGCTTTAATGGAAAGCTTTAAAACCATAGTAAACATAAATACCGGGTGATGCTCCGTCGAGCGGGACATAGGGAATCCCATATAAATTTTGAAGTGGTCCAATATTGGCTCCCCTAATTATTTTAGAAGAAAATATTATAAGGATTTTTTAAAGAGCACGAAAAGTTGTACCCAGTGTACAAATTTCAGCTCTTCTCAGTCCGCCAACTAAGAGATAAATGCTAAAATAAGTTACGAATCTCTTATCTTCTTACCCGCCTTGTATTATTAGAAGTTTATAATAAAATACCAGAAAAATTATTTAACCTCTTACTCTTAGGTTGTCAAATCAATGTCACATCATTCTTAAATAATGAAGTACTTAAATCAAGAAAAAATCACTATTATTAAATGGTTTTACCAGGGAAATAGTTATCGAAGAGTAGCGGACATGTTTGCAGCCTATTTTCCTAATAGGCCAATACCAAGTATATCGACAATAGAACGGACGATAAAAATTTGAAACTACAGGCACAGTAATCAATAATTGCAAATGTGAAGAAAATCGACGTGATCTTTCGCCAAACGATTTTTTTCTATAGGGACAGTTAAAAACTAAGCTACCAATAAAAAATAAGAAAATTTAGTCCAGCTAAGGAATGCTATTTCCGCTGAATGAGCCAGAATATCGATGTACCAACTAGCCAACGTAAGAAATGAGTTTTATAATCATTTGGGTTATTGTCTGGCAGTTAATGGAGGAATATTTAAGCATTTGATTAAATCCTAATATTTTCGTCATAAATTGATTTCTAAATGTAGAAAAATTTGTTTTATTGTCTTGCGTAACTGTGAGTGCATGTGTTGGAATTAGCTGTAAACTAAAATGAAATGCGAGGATTCTTTTGAAATTGCCGTATAAAATTGTCCAGTTTTGGAAATGACATTATAAATTAATAATCTAAATTGTCACTGATAAATCGATATGGTGTTTTTATTGTTGATTTCTAGAGTACAGGGTGCATAATGAGATACTACGTTGCAAAAGTATTAATCAGTTTACTCTTTACTGGTTGGTTGAAAAATGCTCAAATTTTCATTTTGGGTGGAACTTACTGTGCTCTTCAATAAATCCTAATAGCATTTTTTCTAAAATAATTAGGGCAGTCAATATTTGACTACTTCAAAATTTACATGGGATTCCCTATGTCCCGCTCGACGGAGCAACACCCGGTATAGTTAAAAAAAACTAAAAAAACTTTTCAAGCGCATAAAACTTAATTAAAACTTTAAAATAATTGTTAGGATAACCTTAAAACAGTAATGAATAAAAACTATTATTACAGGGTGATTCAAAAATCGATTACGAAACTTAAGGAGGTGAATCTGCTGGACAAAATAAGGGTAGAGCTTCATATAATTTTTTTTCAAAATGTCATTCGTTTTCGAGTCACAAGCCGTCAAACTTCAATTTTTATTTTGGTTTTTTTGCCATATTGCATTTATTTTTTAACCAATCCAGTTGATATTTGGCACACAAATCGAGCTTTGCAGATTCTAAAATTTTAAGACAAAAGTACTTTTTTAAAATACCGCCAGAGTGCATTTTACCTAAAACTTAAAATTTATTTACATCATAACTTTTTTATTTTGACAGATATCGCAAAGTTGGGGGCGCCATTTTATAGACAATCAAAAACTTAAAAAATATGGTACTCTTTATTAAAGTCGATAAACCTCACCGTTTAGGCACCAATAGACATCAAAGTTTTCATTAATTTCAATCACATTACCTACATACATACAGGGTGTCCAGTAACTCAACTGACATTTATACTTAATGAGAAGAGCTCCACGAAGCAAAATGTTTAGATATCAAGTATTTAAACTCTTATGCAAAAATCATAAAAATATATTTTATTATTTGTTTAAGTGTCCAAATTCAAGATTATGCTATAATTTAAAAAAAAAAATTGTCGAAAAGACCTCGCAGAGCCTCATTTTCAGCACTAAAAAAAAATTAAATAATAAAAATAGTTGGATTTTAGTTGGTTAGTCGGGAATTGGGACTTTTTATTGGAAACTTTCTTCTTTTTTGGTATCGTTTTTTAAAAATTCCTTAAATCTCATTATTTTTAAAAATATCAACCGAAAACTAAATATATATTTTTTTAATTTTATTATTCTGTTAATAAAAACTGCAATTTTTTATGTGCAATTTAGCCCTTAAAAAACATTTTTCTACATGTCATTATAAATTGAATAAGCTATACCACATATTTTTAGAAGCTTAATTTATATTTCTTCCGTTTTTAAACTTGCTGACTAGACTATTTTTGTCAAATAATTCCTTACATAAGAAAAATCTAGCTCGAGCTTTTAGCTTAAATCTTTTTGTTTACAGCTCCATATACAAAGCCAGAGAAGCAGCCAAGTACGGAGGCCGCATACTTAAATCACAACTCAATCCAGTCCGAAAATAAGCCGGCAGCCGGCTGGCAATTTACGACAGAGCCTGGATTTATAACTAGAGTAAAGAAGCCTTCCAGTTTTAAACCAAAGCCAAATAAACCAACCAAGAAGCCATTACCGAATAGCACTAAGTATCCGACGAAGCCCCTTAAATCGACAACGGAAAAGTAAGTAATTCTTTAGCTGTAGTTAAAAAGTTTTTTCTACTACTGTATAAATAAGAAAACTTTGTGGTCCTAGCAACGCGAATAATAACGAAAGAGAACCTTCGTGTTACCTGGTTGCTAAGCGTTGCTAGCTACGAAAGTAATATTTTCAGCGCCTGGACAAAAAGTAAGAGTAAAAAAAAAGAAAATATGCTTGTGGGAAATATTAGGATTTAATTATAAAAAGTAACTAATTTATGACAAAATATTTTAAAAACTAGGTTAGGTATTGACATTAACAGTAATTGTGCAATTTGAGCAATTAGCAAAAGAAATTGGAGGAATAATACTTGAATTAACAGTTTTTAAATTTGTTGTTGGGGTTCACCTTTAACTACGTTAATATTCATATTTTTCACTGTTACTTCATTAGAGGAAATATTGGTAAAAATTTCGTGAAAAATCTTCTTTGAAATTTCCACCTTATTACTATAGGATTCAGCAATATATCCCTCGGCAACAGAAGAAGACTTCCAACCTCCATGCCTTTTTAAGTCCAAAATATTGACACCCGAAGCATTGGCAAGGAACGTAGTTGACGTTCTTCTAAAAAAATGGCTAGTAGTATCTACTGATGTCTTCAAGCTTCAAAAACTTCGCAATTTCTTTAGGTACATTTGAAATAGTGTGTTTTCCAATTACTTGATTAACACATTTACCTCTTTTATAACGATACAATAAGCGTTCATCTAGAGCATTCCTTGGTCTCAGCTTAATATATTCCTGTAGAAATCTGACATAAGGAATTGAGCCTTCATCGTTGGTTACTACAAAGTTTCTTTTAACTTTATTTTTAGACTCCACTATTTTTACTATAGCCACGTCATTTCTTATTTCTACATCACTTAGCTTCATTCTGTATATTTCGTCTGTTCGGCATGCCCCAGCCACTCCCATAATGGCTATTACTTTCATTTATGATTTCTTCTTTTTATTTTTTTTTTACTTTTTTGCCTCATAACCATCGTTTTTCCTTTTAATAAAAGCAACTAGTTTCTTGAACTCCGAAATATCTTGATTTTTGTTTACGGAAATTGTTAACTTGAGCATGGAATATACAGACCAGAGGGTTAGTGGTGATAAAGACTCGGATTTTTCTTGAAAATACGCCAACATCACATTCTCGTCAATCCGCCCCACATTTTTTGTAGCAATCCATTCAGAAAACGATTTATATGTTTGATGGTACCTCTCTTTAGATTTGTCT
>JACEGR010006223.1:0-63349 GCA_014170235.1 Listronotus bonariensis
TGTGTTGCAAAATGCTATGGTAGACTTTCATTAAAATAAACGAACTATTAACATAACTCTGCAAATTTTTCGTTCTCATGATACATAGTCTAATAAATTTAACCAAATAAAGTGTTTCTAAATTTTTTTTTATATAAGTTTAACAGTTTGTATCTTTAGAACAACGAATTGTTTATAATTATTTTTTTCTTATTTTAATGAAAGGATTCCATTATATAAGTTTGGAACCACAATTTACGGACAACCTAATTCAGTAATTTGCAAATTCAAAAATAAGGAAAAAATGAATAGGTGTAAAAATCTTACTGTTAACACATTTGTATTGCAAAAATGTAAAAATTTTACTTATTAATCTTTTAAAACAGTACGTTTGTTACAGCATTTTTGTAACTTTATATTAAAAAGCGACATATTTTTATCCAAGAAAATAGTAAAACAATAATTTTGTTCTTGGTATATAAAATGCTAAATTATACAAAGGAAACTTTATTGAAGTAAATTCCATAATGTAAAATTAAAAAAATAATGTAACATCATTAAACATTTTTCTTTCAGTTTTACATTATGAAATTTACTTTAATAAAGTTTTGCTTGTGTAATTTATGATTTTATATACCGACAACGAAATCACTGTTTTACTATTTTCTTGGATTTAAACATGTAGTAATTCTTATTTATTACAAAAATGGTGCTAACATACATAAAACTACTAATTTTACGAATTTTAACTACATTTATTATAGGACTATGGGAATATTTGTAAGCATTGCCTATTGATGTAGAAATCCAAAATTTGTCGAACTGCTGACTGTAACGAGTTGGCCGCAAAATGGCAACGCAACATTTAATAATCCGATTAAAAAAGAGATCGCGTAGTGCAGCGGTTTGGACTAAAAAAGATTAAATATAGTGTTTTTTTGTTAAAAGGAATTTACTCAAAGATCTATTCATGTAGGTTAAGGCCCTTCACTGGGTTAACTTAAACCTTAACTAACTTTAATGGAATGCACTACAACTTGCTCAATTTATTAGGTGATCTTCTTTTTATATTAGACTATACCACAATAGTAAAACAGTCCTTATAATTCTGACAATATACAAGGTGTCCGGAAAGGTATCGTCATAAATGATGTGGGTGACAAAGTAAGTCAAAATAATGTACTTTATACAAAATATAAAAATATATATATAAAAAAAAGTTCCATCGCTCTTCTATGACCTTAAAAGTTGGTACAGTACCTATGATATTTAGGCAACTAAATGAGCTCATAGTTATGCTTTTTCCAAAGGTAAACAGCTAATCAGTAAGTCGGTGTTATATACAGTGTGTCTAAAAGTTGGAACCATTTGGAAAACTTTTTATTATTTGTTTTACGAAAAAAAGTAATTCATTGTAAAAGTTCTGCATAATCCAAAACCTAAAAGCAACTGTTAAATATTGTATTGTATCAGTCATCTACGAGGTCGGGCCAAAAATGTAATTTTAACTTAAAAGTAAAGTACCTGTATTTTTGCCAATATCGAAAATTGTAATAAAGAAAAGACTTTAAAAATTAAAAATTACTTTAAAATAGGCAATTTTACTTATTTACGAAAACATCTCTTTATTATTATTTTTTAAATTCGAAAATGGTACAAATTTAGGGTTATACATTAGTGTAACATATTTTATAAATTTTAGAGGGCAATTTAAAATAAACCTTTTAAATTTACTAATACCAAAATAAGAAGAATGTACCAATGGACAAATTTAAATTTTCTTGATTATCGCAGAAAAAAATAAAAAAAACAAAATTGCATATTAAAAAATAGTTTTTAATTCTCAATATTGTTTCTTTGAAACGGTTTCCGATATTAGCAAAAATACAGGTAGTTTACTCTTTAGCAAAAATTTCATTTTTGACCAGACCTCGTAGATGACTGATGCAATTTAATATCTAATGGCTGCCTTTTAGTTTTTGGATCATGCAGAACTTTTATAAAAAATACTTTTATTTTTGCGTAAAATGAATAATAAAAAAGTTTACCATATGGTTCAAACTTTACTTAAGCGTTTAATTTGTTTTTAGTAAAATCGCACACAAACCAGCATTTTGTATGTAATAGGAAATTTTATTTATTTAAGTCATTAAAATATGGTAAAATTATAGCCCCTTAAACAACATATCGTCGGTGCGCGTCTCATCTGATCTGATATGTGACATGCTTATCCTGTGGCACCTATCTGGTTTGGCAACCGCACCGAGATATTACAATTAAAAACTGTTTTTAATAATTTTATCATATTTTAATGACTTTCTTAAATAAACGTATTTTTTTCATACAAAATACTGGCTTGTCTGTATTTAAAATGCAACTTTATAAAAACGATACAAGATATCGATTTAAATAAGAGTATACCATTTTTGTAGAAAACAGATAAAGTTATCAAACGGTTAAAGTAAAATGACAAATTAGTCATCTTTGTCAAAAATACATACATAAATGAAAAAAATCGTCTCATCCTGTATCATCCCGAGTTACTAAAGAGGTTATTTTAGTTGTCTAAATATCATTGATACTGTGGCAACAGTTTTAAAGTTATAAATGAAGTAAGGCCTATTTTATTATTCTAACTTTGAAGGTCATAACATCCTTACGAAGCGCACTCCTATCATTTATGACCATACCTTTCTGGACCTCCTGTATACTGTAAAATAATCCTTATTACAAAAATTGTCATTTATAATGTTTGATATTTAACAATAAATAATAAAGATAAACCTAAATCTGCCATACAATCGACGTTGTAAATAACATCATGAAGTTATCTCTAAAACTTTTGGAAATAATATATATATATATATATATATATATATATATATATATATATATATATATATATATATATATATATATATAATTATTGGGGAAATTTTTCGGGTTTGCGGTCTGTGGATTAATTAAAAGAAACTCCTTTTTCTTAAATACCTCTATATTTCGCCATTGCTCAATAGCTTCGTCAGGAGAAGTAAACTACAAACAATGACAAAGAAAAGGACACATTAAAAACAATATACATAATAAAGTTATAGTTAAAATTTTTAAAAAGACATTAAAAAAGAATGCATAAATACTGACTAAAAAAAATACAAAAATAAAAACTTTACTCACAGAAATAGAGTTATTCCACAACACTTAAAACCAACAACACGCTCAACATGGTAATGTAAATTAAAATAAAATATCTTGTAATATAAATATACATTCTTGAATGATAAAAACATTAAAAAAACGTAAATACTTATCCTTTTTTAAAACAAAATAAAAAACACATTTAACACATTATACTAACCAACTATATACAGTGTGGGACAGTTACATGCAATTCAAAATATAAGAATAAATATTACTAAGTTGACTAGTATCCGATTTGTAGTTGATAGAATGTTTGTTTCTCTAATGTTGTACATTATAAAGGAATAGTCTACTCTTATATTTTACTTTGTTCTATCATAAAGCTCCTCTGTTGGACCATCATAAAAGTTTGAATTATAAATTAGTTTTTTAAGATATGTTTTGATAGCCATTGTTAACGAAAATGTCGAATAGGTTTCTCAAATTATGCTTGATAAAACTACCATCACTGATGTGTGTAACCCTGTTTTTCATTGCAATGACAGTATTATAAACAACTTAACCCACTCTATTGTATCTCTCTTTAAGGACTTTAAACACATAAAAATTGCAAAGTACAATTTGTTAAAAAACGATAACCTTTTTCTAAAGTTAAAGATAAAACTCCTCATTTGTACAGTACTAATGTTATTTATCAGATATCTTGTTTGGAGTGTCAGGGCTGTTATATAGGTCAAACATCGCAGTGGCTCAAACAGCGAATTACACAGCACAAAAGTGATTGTCGTCTAGGCAAAAATACATCCGCTGCTGTCGATAACCATTTAAAAACTAATCATAATTTTGATTATGATAATGTTAAGATTTTAGATAACCAAAGTAACTACAAGAGTAGATTATTCCTTGAAATGTGCCACATTAGGAAAAACAAACATTCTATCAACTACAAATCGGATACTAGTCAACTTAGTAATATTTATTCTTATATTTTGAATTGCATGTAACTGTCCCACACTGTATATAGTTGGTTAGTATAATGTGTTAAATGTGTTTTTTATTTTGTTTTAAAAAAGGATAAGTATTTACGTTTTTTAATGTTTTTATCATTCAAGAATGTATATTTATATTACAAGATATTTTATTTTAATTTGCATTACCATGTTGAGCGTGTTGTTGGTTTTAAGTGTTGTGGAATAACTCTATTTCTGTGAGTAAAGTTTTTATTTTTGTATTTTTTTAGTCAGTATTTATGCATTCTTTTTAATGTCTTTTAAAATTTTTTAACTATAACTTTATTATGTATATTGTTTTTAATGTGTCCTTTTCTTTGTCATTGTTTGTAGTTTACTTCTCCTGAGGAAGCTATTGAGCAATGGCGAAATATAGAGGTATTTAAGAAAAAGGAGTTTGTTTAATTATTCCACAGACCGCAAACCCGAAAAATTTCCCCAATAATTTATATCGTACGGTCGAAAATACATACAAATTTTGTATATATATATATTTCTCGTATACATTTCTGTATAAAAATTATTAAATTGTTTTTTAAATAACGGTTCCAATTAGTTTGCCGCCACTGTATATATATATATATATATATATATATATAATATATATATATATATATATATATATATATATATATATATATATATATATATATATATATATATATATAATAATATAATAATTAGAAGTAACGTTCTTGAGCTTTAGAACAATTTAATAAAAGTTTTATATTCTTGGGCATAGAGGCTCCTAAATGACAAAAAGAAAAGAAACAAATACATAACCTGGTAGAAACGACTACTTGGCTGGTTACTTTAAAATTACGGAGTCTCCAAATAAATGGATAACCCCGGGTCGCAATGAAGACGTTGACACGTGTTTCATCCTTGTTGGGATTCATCACAACCGCTGTACATTGCTGACAACTCTGATTATGTTTCTAGCCGCCTAAACATAATCCCCTTCGAAACCAAGGAAGTAAGTTTAGACGGCCAGAGCCATCTCGCCAAGCAATTCCAAAACAACCAGCCAGAGCACCGTTGGGTTAAGACGGTAAAAAGGGCGCCATCTAGGTGTATATGGCGTAAGTAGCACGTGCTGTAATACCAACAAACCATAATGGAAACTGGCACACTCATCAGTTTACGGGTTTGTGAATTTCGGATGAGCAGTTTTGCACAACTCCAGGTAGGTGGCGTACAGCAAAGCTAAAAGGTGTGATAAAATCACAAAGGCAGTATATTTCACCCAACTGCATATAATAATAATAAAAAGTAATGTTCTTGAGCCTTAGAATAAACAATTTAATAAGAGTTTTATATTCTTGGGCATAGAGGCTCCTAAATGACAAAAAGAAAAGAAACAAATACATAACCTGGTAGAAACGACTACTTGGCTGGTTACTTTAAAATTACGGAGTCTCCAAATAAATGGATAACCCCGGGTCGCAATGAAGACGGTGACACGTGTTTCATCCTTGTTGGGATTCATCACAACCGCTGTACACTGCTGACAACTTGACTATGTTTCTAGTCGCCTAAACATAATCCCCGTCGAAACCAAAGGAGTAAGTTTAGACGGCCAGAGCCATCTCGCCAAGCAATTCCAAAACAACCAGCCAGAGCACCGTTAGGTTAAAACGGTAAAAGGGCGCCATCTAGGTGTATATGGCGTAAGTAGCACGTGCTGTAATACCAACAAACCATAATGGTATCTGGTATTTGAAGCCATCGATATTTTATTTGTTTACATTCTTTAAAAGCACCTTAAAATAGTCTAGGTGTATTAGTCTTTGTCATGCAAATAATTAAATTTACCTGTTACTTCATAAATATGCTAAGATATTAAAACGAACCTTTTGCTTTTAATAAAACATTTAAAAAATATTATATTTGGCAAATATCACCTTTAGCCGCTGTTACATTTTATTCATATTTGAAGGGACTATTACACCTGCGTCTTATCTGTTCGTTCGTGGAACAAAATATACTGGGCCGGACTCTAATTTTGTTACAGACGCAAATTGGAATTGCATTAAAATTTTTGTTATACTGTAGTTATTTTAGTTGTACTCATTTAAATAATTGATAACATGTGTTTTAAGTTGATTGTACTTATTAAACCTTATCCCTGTATTTGGTGTGGATCCATCTCTCACTTTTTACATAAAATAAAAGCAAAAATATTTGGCACGAAATTTTATTAGAAATACAATTAATTTTTTAACGGTTTTACTTAGCTTGACTTGTTTACTTATTTGTTATTTGTTATTTATTTGGGTCAAATTTAGTAATCGGAATTTGCTCCCCTTTCTGACGACAGATCGATCTGGAATTTGGTATACACTCTTAATCTTGATGACAATACAATATAATACATTCTGTATGATGGTAAATCCAATATGGCTGCCGCTACAAAATGGCGAATTAGGTCCATATTTTCCACAACTACCTCAATATGGGTATGTAAGTAAAGGGATTGATTAGTAAAATAGAGCTTATTTGGAAATAAATGAACTTAATAGAATGATAAAGATCAACTAACAACAAAACTAAAAACTTGAAAATAACTTTTATATAAGAAAAATATGTTAAATGGTTTTAATACAATAAAAATAATGTAGGTTATGTACCAAAACCTAAAAATAATTCGGTAAGTTCTAACTACCAGATAGAACTAAACTTTTCATAAATATGGGGTATTGATCCGACAAACGACAAATAATAAAATCGTTAGTTAGTTATAGTGAGGTAGATAAATCAATAAAATGAAAAGTATCAGCTAAGAACAAAACTAAACAAACAAAACAGTACTAGTGATTTAATTACTAACCTAAACAAAATTTATTCAAAAATTGGTAGTGTCTGACTAATATATTTCATAGTAGGAAAAATAATTATTAATATTTATCATTATTAATTTTAAAGCATTGTGAAAATATTGACCTAATTTTCATTCCAAATTAGACATTCAATGACCAATTATCGTCATAATATGTTTAATTTTTGGCTCGGTAATTTACTGAATTTCGTCTCAAATAATTATTGACGCCAATGTAATTGACTGCGTTAACAGTTTATCTGAAAACCACAGGCTCGTTTGTGTTTAAAATTTTGCACTATCGCCAATGCGGCTAAATTTTTATACCGGGTGTTTCTCACAGGTGGTTTCTCCTATACCTTTTTATTTTTTCCGATAGAAAAATGAAATTTGAAATTCAATTTATCGATATGTGGCAAAATTATGCATTGGTTGATCTATTATGATATTTTTTATCATGGCACCACCAGCAAGTTCTAGTAATTATTTTAAAAGAATACAACATTGACACCCCATATGTAATTTTTTTGTCACTTCTGCCCCTAAAAATATTTTTAAAATTTTAATAGGTGCCATAATTAGGCTAACATGGTTAATTTTTAGTCAAGTAGCCAAGGAAAAATAGATTTAATTGTCTTTCCTTTTTGATGACTTCTCCAGGCAGAGTAAAGGGAATTCAAATTAAGGAGCTGCAGTGTTGCAATTCGGTAAATCAGCTGATAAAAATGAGTATCTAGATCAAAAGTGTCGAAAATATTTACCAGATTTACAGAAATATACGATTTTGGGTTTGCGTCTCGGCTAGAAGCAAGCACTTTTAAAAACAAGAAACATTAAATTTCAGAGAAAATATTAGGCATTATAGTCTAAAAACCTAAATAAAACAAAGAATAGTTACCGGCTAACGTTTCGCGTCATTTATATATAAAGTGACAAAACGTAAGTTCTTGAATATTTGCACTTAAATTGCAGCCATAACAAATCCGACTTTGCACCTTTTGCTTCATGGCAGAATTTTTGACTAAATCTGACAACAACCAAAACATATCACAAATTGTAGACTAATTCTTCTTGTATTTTTTATTGCATTTATTCAATAAATTATAAAAATTATTTAAAAAACACGATATTAACTGCCACAACAACAAGAAAAACTTGACCATTAATTGTCATGAACTCTTATACTAGTTTAAAATTATGCCGATGAGGGCTTTTTAACAATGTTACAAGCTTAATTTGAATTATCTTTAAGTTTAAAAAATCATATTTATTGTCATAACTCTTATTTTCAAATATAACAAGGATGGCTCGTTAGCATATCCTAAAGGAGCATAATCTTAAACACTTTGATACCTCATACATAATATTCTAGAGAA
Organism: Listronotus bonariensis; assembly: GCA_014170235.1. Taxonomy (NCBI): domain Eukaryota; kingdom Metazoa; phylum Arthropoda; class Insecta; order Coleoptera; family Curculionidae; genus Listronotus; species Listronotus bonariensis. The sequence goes on from JACEGR010006223.1 coordinate 8,322, forward strand.
AGTTAAAAAAATATATTACAAAAATAATATCCTGACAAAAGGCTATTCGCCTTCGATTCATATTTACGTGTAATGCGTTTTTTTTAAATTTAAATATTTACTTACTTACTTATCTTTTAATCTTTTCTTTTTAATTAGCGGTAAAATAGAAAAAAGTTAAAATAATAATTAAACCTATTTTTAAAAATGCGTTTTCATGTATCATCTTTTAAAATATGCCCATCAGGTGGCAAAAATAGTTGAGTTAAACAACTGGATTTGTTTTTCCACGCCGCCTTATTTTTTTTATTTGCAAACCATCTATGATACTACAACAATACGAACGGCGTTTTGCTGAGAAATTCTTTTTCATTACTACTTCTTACTCTAAACTTTACTGCATTGTTTTCAGAAAATACAAGCTTTTAGTCAAAAATAAACCAGAAATCTGGTAATTTCTGTAAATATTTTTTGCACTATATTTCTTGCATTTAGCTGCCCCTTTTTTATTAGCTAATTAAACGAGTTTTTAAGGTAAGCATCCACTAGAAACAAACGTTTTGGCTTGTAAACAAGTTAAAGTGCGTCTAATAGAAGCGCGTCGCATCGAAGCGAACGGCAGGGGATTTATTTGTTGAAAAAATGCAGTTTTGTCTGCATGTTTATTGACGCCCACCTTCAATCTGAACTGCAAATACTGGATTTTTTTTTCAGCATCTGCTATTGTGAAGTTCATTTCTGACTATCGTAGGGGCTCTGCTGCTATTCATATGATGATTACGGGAACGGATCTGGCAATATTAAGCGCATATTAGTGCTTATTTATAAACACACTTTTACAAAAAAAACTTCTTTATTTTGTTTAAAAACGAGTTGTAGGGGTGCTGGCTCTCTTTTAGACAAGTTTTTAAAATAATATTTTCTTTTCGGCAGTTTTTTATTAATTCAACACAGAAAAGATTTTTAGGCATCTCTGTACAGGGTGGCTCGAATTCGACGCTCATCATTGGGATTTCGGAAACCGTAAGAGATACAGGATCGGTTAAATGGAGGCAAAGTTGCGCAATTTGATGCTCAATAAAATGCCGTTTTTGCTTTTTAAAAAATTCCGAGTACTTCCGAAGATATTCGAAAAAACCGGAATTTTCAATTTTGGTTTCTATTGTTTCCTGGCTATATTTGTTAAGATAACTTAAAATGGAAAACACGTTTTCATGGCAACTTTTTCTGCTCTATAATTCAGTGTGATTAAATATTGAATCTGACGTTTCGGCTTCTGGCGACCATCATCAACTTAATTTTTTAAATACGGACCTGATATTTTTTCAATTTAAGTAAATCCTTTCATCACTCTTCAAACACTATATATCGCCACTTTGATATTTTCCGACGTTTCGTACAAAAATTCCATCACCAGAATATTGCATATTTATTTAACCATAATACGGCCCTGAACTACATTTTTAGGTAAGAAGGTAAAAAAGAATAAACTTATTACATATTCGTAATCTTTTATTGCAACTCATTGATATCTAACAGCGGAAATTACTTTATTAACCGAAAATTTCATGAATATTAGACATAAGATACAAAAAGGTAGACAACAAATCAGCTTACATAAACAATTTGTAATACTATCTTGATGCCCATATTAAAAAAAAACATAATTTAATCACTATTAAAAGTGTTCAAAGAGATAACCTTCCGCCTCGATGCATTTTCTTGCTTTGCTTTGTATTATTAATACAGCTCGATTAATTGTTCTCGCAGGAATGGCAGCGACTTCCCTTATCAAATTTTGTCGTAGTACTTAAAGGTCGTGAGGTGCATTTTTAAATAAACGGTTCTTAAGATATCCCCAAAGGAAATAATCTAGGGGACTAAGATCTGGGCTCCTAGCGGGCCATCTTGCAAAACCATTTATTAGGAAATATATGGTAAAGGAATTGAGCTACTTTCCTTCCATTGTGGGCAGGAGCTCCGTCTTGCTGCCACTATATTTCTTGAAATACTGCCAAAGGTTGATTATCTAGGGCGTCTAAGACATCATTTCTAATCAAATTTAGATATTGTTCGGAAGTTAAGGTCCCTTCGTAAACGAAAGGTCCAATAATTTTGTTCCTCCACATACCAATTCATACATTAAAAATGAAGTTCTCCCTTGAATTCGTACCTGCTGGTTAGTTTCTGTTAATAAAGTAATTTCCGCTGTTAGATATCAATGAGTTGCAATAAAACATTATGAATATGTAATAAGTATTATTCTTTTTTTACCATTTTACCTAAAAATGTAGTTCAGGGCCGTATTATGGTTAAATAAATATGCAATATTCTGGTGATGGAATTGTCTGTACGAAACGTCGGAAAATATCAAAGTGGCGATATATAGTGTTTTAAGAGTGATGAAAGGATTTAATTAAATTGAAAAAATATCAGGTCCGTATTTAAAAAAATTAAGTTGATGATGGTCGCCAGAAGCCGAAACGTCAGACTCAATATTTAATCACACTGAATTATAGAGCAGAAAAAGTGGCCATGAAAACGTGTTTTTCATTTTGAGTTATCTTAACAAATATAGCCAGGAAACAATAGAAACCAAAATTGAAAATTCCGGTTTTTTCGAATATCTTCGGAAGTACTCGGAATTTTTAAAACGCAAACGGCATTTTATTGAGCATCAAATTGCGCAACTTTGCCTCCATTTAACCGATCCTGTATCTCTTACGGTTTTCGAAATCCCAATGATGAGCGTCGAATTCGAGCCACCCTGTATACGGCCCATCTGGAGAAAATCTGAGTTTCCAATTTTTTTTCTTAAGTGTCTTACTTTAAGGGGTTGTCGACTGCATCGAAATAAACTAAAATACTTTAAAGTAAAATCAGTTTGCATGATTAACAAGTAAAGTAAAATAATAAATGGATTTTTTTTAGGTCATCTAAATTTTAATCGAGAATTACATTTACAAAATATTTTAATATCTATTATGTATTATAAGGGTTTATCTAGACAAAGTACATTAGCGAAAGTTAGTTACTATGTAATTGGGTCTGCATAGGTTATTTACATGGTATAATTATAACGTTAAGTTAATATATTCTGTTTGTCTATAGTTTAAACAAGCCTTGGCGTATTCTGATATCAAATACGGTATTTAATCAGAATATTACATCATAAAACATATTTGTCCCATATATCATATAAAGGTATTTATATTTAACTAGTACACAATTTAAACATTCTTAGGAGCTAATAGGGTACTGATAGTATCAAAGTCATAGGTTTATTACATTATTTTAATGGCTCTTTTCGTTTTTGACATAGATGGCGAAATTTCTTTTTTTTTTGCATGTTGACACAATTTTTCTGAGGCATGATTTGGACCAACCGATAGATAGTTTGCGGGTCAGCAAACCTCAAGATTTTATTTATTTTTAAAGGTGCATTTTCAACTTAAAAACCCAAGTTTTCTACTTTTTCATTATGTTTTTAAAAATGTACTTGAAGTAAAGTAATATAATGTGTTTTTTATACCTTCTAAAGACGTCACTTTTAGTAGCCCTTAATTAAAAATATCACTGCTAACCCTCCATATTTTAATGAAAATATTACCAGTAGAAATGGAACTCTAACGTACTCCAATTTTAGAGAATTTCACCGATGCTATTTTTCAATGTAAATGCTTGTAAATAAACCGGAATATGTTTTAAAATTTATAATTTAGTGTTAATAATGTCTCTATGAAATTGTCCATTTTTGTAAATAAAATTAAATAAAAGAAAAAAAAAACCTTAGTTTAAAAAAATATGTTTTTTTATTTCGCTTCCTTTATTATTATGCCTAGTAAGAATTAAAGTTAATATTATAAAACTAACGAGAAACGCACAAGAAATCCTTATGTTTTTTCTTAGATGTTAGTTTTATTTTTTAATCCGCATAACATTAAAACGTACCAACTTATTTGAGAACTTACCAAAATGCTATTAACTTAAATAAAATAGACGAAACATGCCCGAAATTTAAAAAAATGCTTTAATTTTAAATAAAGGCCTCGCAACAAAGCAAAAGCATGTATTTTTAAGGTAAAATTCATGTATAGTATGTCTGGCGATGGAGTAGACAAGAGGACAAACGTACCAAAATTTTATTTTTTGAGGAAAAATCATTCTTTATAAATACTTTTGCTTAAAAAAAATAGAAGTCACAAAGAGAAAATATTGATTTAGTATACAGGGCTCGCAAAAATTTAAATAACAGGATTTTTAAAAAGTATAAACTACCTTTATTTTCCATTTTAAAGCAAAATGTCAATTAGACAATTTATTTAAAATACTATTTGGAATGACCCTATTAATGTTTCAGGGAAAATAATTTTTTTATAAAACTGATTTTGAAGTTATCAAAAATTAATTATTTTAAATTTTTATGATAAAATGACTTAAAAACTCTCATAATTTGCTTTTCAAACACCTGCTTTCTTCAAATTTCTGAACAACACACTTTTTCAGCTGTAAAAGTATGTGATCAAGGCGTTTTCGCAAAATAATGTAGTTTAATAAAATTATGTATTATTGTTTTTATTGATTACAAATATTATTCTAAATGAATTTTTCTAAAAAATCTTGTTTAAAAAGGAAAAACAAAGGTAGTTTACTCCTGGAGATAAATCACGTTTTTTTAGTTTTAGCGAACCCTGTATACATAACCAAAATTTTTTCTTCGTAAACCTTTTATAAGCAAAACTTTTCGTAAAGAGTGTTTTTTTCTCGAAAAATTAACTTTTGGTCCGTTTGTCCTCTTGTCTACAGCTTGTTACATTACTACAGCTTTTATGATATTCAATTTATAAATTAAAACTGATACATAACAATAGCTTTTATGATATACAGTTTGTCTTCGGAAGTTCTTACCAAATGGAAAACTTTCTAAATATTAACTTAGCGAAAAAAGTGTCTCCTTATAAAAATTCTTGTTTGATAACATACATTTGTATGTTGGATGTACATTGTGACCTAAAAATACTTGTTTCCAAATTAAAATACAGGGTAAAACTACGGTACTAAACTTAAACGAGTGATTTCTTATGTTACTTTATTAAGAAAAGTTTCTATAAACATATGTCCGAGGTTGCTTCCTTTCTGAGATACATGCAGTGCTGTATTAACCATTAGGCTGACTAGGCTACAGCCTAGGGGCGCAATGAAAAAATAGGCGCCAGACAGTGGAGTTTTTAAAATTAGGTCGGAATATCTGGTGATTAATCTGCCTTGTGGATAAGGCGCTCTAGAATGAAATAGGCGCGAAAAGAAGGGAAAGAAGTTTTTTTTTCTTGGTTTGGTCTTCAAATTTTATTCCGGCTAGTGGAGTAAGGCGCTTTGCACTGAAAATAGGCGCCACGTAGGAAAGGACCCTTCTTTTGCTCTTCAAACATTTTGTTAGTTCACTTTTTTGGTGCTATTTATCTTAACAATAAGCGCTCTCGGAATTCCAGCCTAGGGTACCCCAAACAGTTAATAGAGCCCTGGATACATGGCTTTAAATTTTTGTTTTAAAAAGTCGGTTAGTACGAAGCCGGATACGAAAAAAATGTACAACATTAGAAAATTGTATTTTTAGTTGCTTTATAGCAAAAAAAATATAAAACTATATAAAAAAAACCGTGACGTACATTTTTTTCTCAATAATATTGACTGTGGTGCCCAATGAGATGCCACTAGAGCCAATAAAGACAAGCTAGTTTGAGCTTTACAAATCGTACCCAATTTCAACCAAATCGGTTTAGGAGTATTTCAGGTATTTATATAATATCGACTTTTTTTACTTTAAGGCCCTATATCTCAGAGACAGAAGCAACTATGTGTACATATGTTATGGGAAGTTTTCTTTATAAAATGACATAAGAAATCACACACAGTTTCGTACCGTAGTTAGAAAATACCCTAAATATTAATTTGGAAACTTTTTTAATTTACCCTGCACATTCAACATACTATTATTTTTGTGGAAATGTATTTGTTATTATAGTCTATTTGAAAATGCGAGAGAGTGCGTGCGATAAATATTTATTTTAGGCATGCAATAAATATTTGTATTTACAACCTTTTATACACTAGCGGATAAAATTAAAGAATACAAAAAAATCCCAATTTTTGTACCTTTTTTAAGTGGCTGTATTTCGCTTTAAAAATATTGTACAGAAATTTTTTAAAAGCATTTAAAAGCTTGAAGTCTATAGTTTTAAGATCCACAGTAAAAACATTTTTATGCAATGTCTACCGCGAAATCCTAATAAATACCAAAAAACTTTTTTTTTGAAACTTTTTTGGTCTAAACACTTGCGAAAAGTTAACCCACTATATGGATTAGATAACTTCTTCATTAAGCTTTAATTTAATTTTTATTAATAAGATATTATACGATGGCTTTTGGAAAAAGGAATAAACAGTGAAGAAAATTTGGTAACACGAGAACTTCTAGCAAAAGTCCAGGAGCATAAACATCGCTTTATCAAATATGTTATAGATAAAATGGCAAAAAATCGTGATGTGACTGTGATGTTTAGGTGCTATTCAAAAAGGCTCTAAGTGAAATAGATGAAGAAAAGTGGTCCAAATGTATTGCATATGTTACAGAAATTGAAGAAAAAATGTGGGACCTAGGTTCATAGACGAAATAATCGAACCACTCATTATAAATGTAGGAAACGACAAAAGTTTCTCCGATTTGTCTCTTTCTTATAGTGAGAATGAGTATTGACTGTAATATTTGTTCATTATTATTTTTACACAGTAGTAAGATAATATGATAATATACTTATTAAGTTTAGAATAGAGATCTGTATGTGTACCAAATATAATATTTTTAAATAAAAAAATTCAACACAAAATGAACCCTTATTTTATATACATTTAAAATGTTTTAATCAACTTAAACTGTAGTTTAAATTATCATATTTACTTATTTAGCAAACCTACCTTAAAAAAATAATAATATTTAGTAAAATTACCTGAAGCTACGCCTATGACCGCAGGCAAAGCCTCAGGTGCACACAATAAAATTAGAGTTTTTATTGTATTCCGAGTCTTATCGTGCTTTTACAGGGTGATGTATACGTGTCAAGTGAACAAAACCATTACAGGTATATAAAATTTGTTCAAAAGTTCCAAAGATTAGTAAAAGCACCTTGTACAGGTTTTGCATATTTAAGAAGGGTTTATTACTTTCTCTTATTTTTAGATTGACTATAAGCAGATCTTTTTATAAGAAGACACTATTTTTGTAAAATTATTAATGAAAAAATTTCCTATTTCGTAAGAACTTCCGAAAACACGCTGTACATTCAATTCAAACATAATGATAAATTTTTGTGCCAAAATTTAATTTTTCAAGGTTATCCGCTTTCCCCATTAACTTAAACTATAAAAATTTTAAATGTAAAAGGGTGTTAAGTAAACTTTTTAAATCTTAAAAGGTTTAAAATTCTCTCCTTAAGGGTATCTATCTAATACAATTTCTCGTTAATACTTTAGTTACAAAAAGTTTTAAATTTCCGATTTTATTAATTAAAAAAAGGTATATACAGTCAGGTCACGACTATCAGAGCTATTTCTTAAACGACGTGGTAGTAATTCATCATCACAACTGGCTGAACCAGATATAATCTGATTCAATGCTCTGAAATGCAGCAGCAGCGGTGTTATATTCCCTTATACTCCATTATTAATGTCAGATTGGTGGACAAGTAAATAGCAATTGCACTGAAACTAATAAATTTTCCGGATCTATTCAATGTAGTTTTGTTGGATGATTAATGAAGATAGTTGAATATATTTTTTAAAATGTCTTTTTCTATTTGATATAAAAATATTTGACTCCTTTAGTTAAAGAAATTTAAATTTTATTTTCTAAAAAATTGACTGCATGGCAATTAAGACTATTTAACAAGATATTATTGGGCTTTTCTACAAAAAAATTATTCATTAAATTTTATATTAAACTTTTTATATATTACTAGCCGACCCGTGCCAACTTCGTTTGGGGTAATTTTTGTTTTTTTTAAACTTTTCGTTCAATCATAATAAAACATAGCATAAAATACTCCTGAATAGTGTAGATCTTCGATTGTAAAAGCATTTTCATGATCGGTTCAGTATTTTCGAAGATTAGCCTTTACAAATTATATATTATATAGTTACAAACTTTAACTCTTTATTTATAATATTGGTATAATTGAATAATAAAGAAAACATCTACAAAAAATAGGCAAATTTGTTGCTTTTTTATTCTTGTATATTTTCATAAAAAAACGAACTGCTTCCGCAGAGAATCGATTCCGGGCCGCCCGTGTGACAGGCGAGCATTCTACCACTAGCCTACCGGGGTCATACAATTACAAACTTAACTCTTTATAATATACTGCTCGCGTTAAATTTTATCCAACCAGATTTAGGTTTAACCAAAACTAACCAGAACCAATTATACATTAAAACCTTTCTTCTAAATCACTTTATCTATTAAAAAACTGCATTAAAATCCGTTAAGTGGTTTTAAAAATTTAGGCATACATACATACAGACAGACGCTAAAAGCGACTTTATTTTATACTATGTGGTAATAAAGAGCTATTCTGCTCTTGCAATAATATAATAAAAAATAAAAAATAATTTAAAATAAATTCTACTAAATAAAATATTTATTTTCATTTAAGTTCGATAAAAAGTAATAAAAAATAAAAATTAAAACTTACTCAGAAATAATGGCAACCAGTCAACATGTAAAAGTATCCTGTATACATTATTACCAATAAATGATTTGATTTGAACATTTTTATAGCCGCGGTTTAAGAGTTTTCGATGGAAATTATTTTATGATGTTCTAGCCATAAAATAAGTTCCTAACAAGGCTGCCAGACGTGAACCGATCCCTTAGACGAGCCTTAGAAATGTGGAAGGTTTTCCTTTAAAAATTACTGATGGTTTACCTTAAAAATAATGTGGAAAATTTTCTTATATTTCTAAAAAATGACTGACGGTCTGACTTTGATATATCTTGTAATTAATTGATCTGGTAAAAAATACACCTTTAAAGTATTATAACAATTTTAAGAGAATTTAAAAATTCACTATTATTTTCTTAAAATGGGTACGATTCTACTAAAGGTGCACCTTTACCAGTCAATTAAAGGCATTTTCAAATATTGATCGATGGGTTGGGGCAGATCCAGTCAGCTGTTTTTAAGATTTTTGGTATTTTCTCGAACATGTATGATACATTTGGCATTTATTCATCGGCTTCGTGTCAAAACAAAACATAACCCTTTTGCTTTGTTTTGGTCGTGCAGTTATTTTTAAAGACTTCACAATATTTAAGCTGTTAAATAATCTATAAATATTAAATTATTGTTTTTATACTTTTTCCACTTGTAATAAACACAAGATAAATCATTAAAACCCAAAAACGAAACAGCTGATTTTGACACTTCTGTTTAACCCGACTAACCCTGGCTTTAACCTGGGTCAGCAGGATCCAACCCGAGTTTAAGGATCCGATAAGTTTATGAACACGGGTAGAGACTGGTCGATCCTTTTTTGAACGGGTTTCATGGATCGGGTTAACCCAAGATCAATTTTTAAAAAGGCCTAAAATTTTGCCACAAGTAATATCAAAGTCAGACCGTCAGTCATTTTTTAAAAGACAATTTTTCAGATTTTTGAGTATTATTGGCATATTTGCTACGTTACAAAGGTTGCATTAAAAATACGGCAACAAAGCTCTAGGTTATTTCCAACATTTACAATTTTTTTTTAAAGTAACCAAGTTTGCCACAATTATTATTTTTTACATGGCCGTGTAGCTTTAATTCCGCATTCTTTTTTCTGTAACCTTGTATGTGGCTAATTTTTATTGTCAAATAATGCTTTTACATGCCATGCAGTAACTTTTTTAGAGAATAATAAATTCACTATTTTTGTTACATATTTTTACATATTTTTAAGGAAAAAAAAGAATTTTAGGACTGAAGAAAAAAAATAGTGTAACCAGAACTAAACTAAATGGTAAAAAGATATGAAAAAAGTCCATGGCTTTCATGCGAAAACCGCATCTTGATGACATTACTTGTTCTTGGGTTATTTGCGATCAGAAGTGGGTCGAAATATAGTCATACATCCTTTATTTACTTATTTATTATTTATAAGCAAGTTAAATGTAGAAGACTGGCTTTTAATTCTAGTGAAATATTGCTTTTTTTTATCTTTGGACCATTCACGTAGACTGAAAAGCCTGGGGCACTAACGTACCAAGTGGGTGTCTTAAGCGAGGTAAGAGGGACTTAAAAACTTAAACATTTGGGGGAAAGGTGATGACCTCCGCTGGCAGTAGGTTCCACAGTCTAGAAACTCTAGGTATAAAAGAACGTACGAAATGGAAAGTTTGGGGCCTGTCCAATTGGACCGTATAGGGATGCATACGTGCGGCACCACGAGTTTCTCTGTTGGGAACTGCAAGGAGGACTATGCTGATAATTCGTCGGAGCAGAAGCCGTAAAAGTATCTATAAAAGAGCGATAGATCTCCCACAGCTTGACGATGGGCAAGAGGAGGAAGTCTTTTAGTAAGTAAAGGATCATTAATAAGACGAACAGCTCTTCTTTAAATGGCATCAAGAATGCTAAGGTTTGTAGGGGGTTGCCATTCCTCAGACAGAGAACAATATTCCAGAGAGGGTCGAATTTGGGACACATACAAGTGTATAAATTGGAAGGAGAAGGCTCGAAAAAGAAATCCAAGCCGCGGTGGCTATAGATACAATGTGTTGTGCCAGTTAAGGTTATTCTCAAATGTGACGCCCACAAGGATAAATGTGCTCCCCACTCTGCAAAATCTAGCCACTCATAAGCAAAGAGGGTGAGTGATGATTTTTTTCGCGACAAGGAACATGATTGTGTTTTGGATGCATTAAATTGAACGAGGTTTTTGGCGCCCCAATCCAATATCAAACTGATATCTTGTGAAAGAGATATCTGCATCGCCCTGCGTTTGCTTTCCAAGTCGGGTTGGGAGATTGGTTTGAGAACCTGAAAAGTGGAGTGAAGGGTACTATCGTCAGCATAACTATGAATGGGATTGGTTGTGGAAGAAAGAAGGTCGTTGATGTGAAGAAAAAACAAAGTTGTTGCTAGTACTGAACCCTAAGGCACTCCAGAATTAATTTCGTTTGTTGAATATCATTCGAGACATTTTTTTAGGAAAAATATTTCTTTTGTTTTATTTAAGTTTACTGATTTTTGTTTTTTTTAGGACAGTTTTTAAAAACCACTCGTCTGGCGGCTGGTGATTTTAGTTGTAAATGGTATTTACGAAATTGTCAAGTAGGAAACTATCATACAATCGAAATATTTTGCCGCCAATATTTTTTTTTACTATGAATTATACACGACTATTTTACTAAAGTGTTTTACACTGGCAAAATGTCATAGCAACCGGCAAAACTACTACCTGCTTCTACCTTGATAAAACCAACATGATGGTATTTCAGCGGCGAAACTTAGATAGGTTGAAGTAAAAAGGTAAAAACTATTGTTGATTTATATGTTATATATATAAAGGTTGAACACTTACTTGGAATTGTCGTGAAATAGTCTTGTCGAATATCGTTCGAGAAAAATTCTTTAGGAAAAATATTTCTCTTGCTTTATTTAAGTTTGTTGCTATTTGGTACTTTCGTTTATGACATTTAATCAAGTCCACTCCAATTGACGTCTCGTACTGTTGTTATAAATGTTATTCACGAAATTGCCAATCATCAAACTTTTATACAATCGAAATGTTTTGCCGGCAATTTTTTTCTTTTATGATACTGTATACGATAAAACTTCACAGGGTAAAGTTATAAAGGTAAAAAACTATTGTTACTTTATAGGCAAATAAAAGGTTAAAGACTTACTTGTAATTCTCGTAAAATAGTCTTGTCGAATTTTATTCGAGAAAATTTTTAGGCAAAATATTTCTCTTGTTTTATTTAAGTTTGTTGCTTTAATACCACTCGCCTGACGACTTGTGGTATTATATTTAATGTCATGTACGAAATTGCCAAGCAACAAACTTTCATACAATTAAAATATTTTGCCGGCAAAATTTCCTCTCATGATATTATAACAATATACGAATATTTGTCTTATTATAAAATTGACCAATTCAATACCACCATTTTTAAAATAAATTTTGTTTAAATAAGTGATCAAATCTCATGTACTGTTTAACAGCAAATAAATTTGTCATCTACACTGGTTGTCAAAATTGATAGAAAATGCTAAACTTTATTATCAGTAAAACTCTGTGTTGTTGGCTTTAATGTAAGTTTTTAGGAAATAATCTAGGCCCTTTATTACTTGACCTATAAATTCAAATCGGTCACAATATCCAAATATTTTTGCAACATTGGGTTAGCAAATAGTTTATTGGACAATAATTAAAAGAGAAACTCGACTCTCGAGTTTTTGATTTTTTAATAAAAACCTTCGACCTCTTTGCGGTCTCATGTTTTTTATTTAATTATTGAATAATTGTGTAACTATTTTCCAAGTAAAATCTTGCCTAAGATATGTTGGATAGTTTACCTAATTAAACTTATACGTTTTGTAATATACTTAATATTATATGATTAAACTATTTCTGAAATTTTAATTTTTCTTCTTTAGTTGCTTACAATTTTGTTAAACGAGCTATCAGGCAGTTTAGAAATTACCTAAATAAATAGAATAGTAAAACGTGTTAAAAATTACTATATATGGCGAAATTTAAGAGACACTTATAAACAACACTATTTTTAATGTCAGTGTCTTTGTCTTAATAATAATTCAAGAAATATAAATTTTTGAAATAAATATCCCTAAATATGAAAATGTGAAAAATAGGGGTATTTCCATTTTAAAAAGTAAACTTATAATGCAACTTTTAACCTTTAATTATTAACTGTGAACATATTAATACTTCCACTTAAGAATCCAATCCCGATTCTTTAAATTGATAGGTATGTAATACAAATGTTATTTTAAAAATACCATATAGAAGGTTAGGTATAGGACATTATAATATACAAAATATGCTAAGAACTTTACGTAGTAACTAAATAATAAATAATATACAGTGTGTTCCTTTTAAAAAGAAAAGATGACATTAACTTCCTGTATAAATAGATGGGCTAGAACTATAAAAATATTTTGATTGTGTGCATTCTGCAGACTGTATAATGTTGCAAAGTTTTCGACATTTACTCCTGTATATTGGGAATTTCTAAAGCTACGAACGTTTCTACTTCATTAAAAAAAGTTAAAAATGTTGAAAAGCAAATGATAATCAGACTGAAATACCACTTTTTTACTTTTTTACATCTTTATAGCCGAAAAGAATAAAAAGTATCATATAAACCAATTAAAATCTAACAACTTCGTATAGAAAACACTCATACGAAATATAAAAGAAACTACTTTATGCGTCTTGTTTCAGAATTTCATCTTTCAATCTGCATAATGTAATAACTTTTCACAAAAGTCGGTCTCAAAGGAATTTGCAATGAACGTAAAATTTTAATAAATAGCTTAGGTTTAAGGCAATACCAAAAACATAAACTCGCTAATTTATGGTATTCCCACCTAGGTCCTGCGATTTAACGCCGTTGGATTTCCTCTTATGGGGCTACATCAAATGTTGAGTATATGCGGAACCACAAACAAATACCGCCCTAAAGGCCAACATAAATCGAACCATTGGTAAGATTGGGCAAATTTGTGTCATAATGACATAAAAAATTGGATCTCTAGGATTTGAATGACTTAGCGAAATCGCGGCGGGTATTTGGCTGATATAATTTATAAAAATAATGTCATTAAATATGCTTTAAAATAAAAATACAGCCACTGCAATATAGGTTTCATAATTTGTTATATTTTCAAGATGGAGCGCTGAAAATAAATGTGTGATGTCATGGTTAACAAAAATTTTGCCCCAAATCATTAAACTTATTGTTTGTATTATTGTAAATCTACAAGAAAGTTTTTTAAAAATATTTTCCAGTGATATATCAATGGTCGTAAAAAAATATAGTATGCAACTCCTATGAAATACTCATTTTCCTCTCCACGAGTATGACTTACAGCAGTTGTCTTCGGCTTGTGCTGCAAAAGTAATACTCGTGGAAAATAACTACTATTTCGTGCTCCTTCCATAATATACTACACATAAAAAACATAATGAGGATATACCGGTGTTTCTGACAGGTGGTTCCCAACTATAAGTTTTTTATTTTTAAAGATAGAAATATATAGTAGGTCGGTATTCAACATAGTTTAGGATTAGTTCTGGTTAGTTCTAGTTAGTTAATGTATTCGCTTATTTTTTATTACTTTCGGACGACCAAAATGACTGCTTCTTTTAAATTTTAAATGGCACCACTGGCACTGGTATAGGTATATTTTATCTTATTTTGATAGAATATGACATTCTGATACAATGACACTTCACATGTCAATTTTTAACACTTCTGTGTGGTATCAAATTATTCAGAATAAAATGCTCTTTTAGAATATGCTAACCAGCCACCCTAGTTTCATTAAAAAAAGAAGGTATGACCATAAATAGAATTTTTCAAACTTTGAGTTCGGCCTGAGAAGCCGTAAAAAACAAAAGACGATTAATTTTTATTTTTCCATGATTTCTTGACTTAAAATAAACCGTGTTAGCTTAATTATGGCATTCTAAATTGATATTTATTAAGTTATTATTATTATTATTATTTAATTCAGAATGTCATATTCTATCGAAATAAGATAAAATATACCAGTGGTGCCATTTAAAAAATTTGAAAGTAGCGATTATTTTCGATTAAATCGGAAGTAATAGAAAAAAGTGAATAGATCAATTAATTTACAAATATGTTAAATAACTATAGAACAAACTTCAATTTTATCTTTAAAGGTAAAGAAGTTATAGGCCGGAACCACCTGTAAGAAACACCGGGTATACTATTATGTTGATTTGAACCCTGAGATGGTACATAAACCTCCAATAAAAATATATTGCTGCCTACTTTTGACATTTACTTGATAGCAATATATTTTTAATGGGTAGGTTAAAATACCAGGAGAGTTTAACTAAACCATAACTTAAGTTGCAACTGTAAAACGGGGCCTAAACTCTGGTCACTTTATATGGAGAAAAAACACCTAAAAAATATTACATTGGTTTAATAAATCACTAACACTAGTTAACACAATATTATTATTAATTAATGAAACAAGTGCATAAAGACATGCTATTGCATGTATTGCATAGGTACTATTTTTTCTACGACCGTACAAAAATTTTCTAAATTAACATTGTATACATATTTTATTTATTTATTCTTATGAATTAATTTTATTTTTGGAGCACATCTATTGCACTGCAAACAAAAATTACGGTCTTTTTTTTTGACACAATTATCTTCTTTATAATTTATGCACCTATGTATTTAGGAATATTAAGAAAATTGTATTTTTTTAGAAATAATACTAAAATAGTTTAAATTCTCATTTAATGTCTGAGTATTTTAAATTAATTAATACTAATAATTTTTAACAATTTTTATTAAATTTATTTACAAACTGTCAAATTTTAAATAAAGTAACACATGAAGTAAAATAAATAATAGCGAAATCAAAGGTAACCTAACCTTCAGTTAAGTTTAGTCGTGTTTGCTGATACATTGCATAAATTCATATTTTAATAAATAATATTTTAATAGCCATAGAAATAAAACACTCATGCAAAGTGTAGCTTGCTTGCATTTTATAACTTTATGTAGTACATTAAAATGGAGTAAGGGAACGACCCGACGAAAGAGCAGACAAGCGAGGGATTTGTTCAAAAGCTAATGTGTAAATGCAAGTGGCTACACTGAACCCCAGCGGGCGGGCATCTTTTCAAAAACTAATGCGTAAATGCAAGTGGCTACACCGACCCCCAGCGGGCGGGCGAAAACTAAGATGGATCCTTTGCCTTTAGAAAAATTGCTCGCTCGTTTATCGCTCGCCTGCTCTTCAGTCTTGCCGTTTCCTAACCCTATAATTATTATTGACCCAATTAAAAAAAAAACTTATGGCCGGCCATAAAATAATAAATTAAGATGGTCTTGTTTTCTTTTTGCTTTCCTATTTTTTTTTAGAAACTTACCAGCTTAAAATAACAATTTTAATATTGTTACATGTCGGGACAAGAAAATTTAAAAAAGAAAAAAAAATTCTAGTTATTTTATATAATACACTAAAGTGCGTTTTGACATAAAACCAGCTTTAGACGATTAAAGGTTAGGGACGCGGAGATGGACATATAAAGCTACGGTTTCCTAGAACTTTCTGTTGGCGAAAACCGACGCGATTTACGTTTGCCCAAATTAAATATACACTATTAAATAAAACCACATTCAAGTGAATATTTAATTTGGGCGAACGTAAATCGCATCGGTGTCCGCCGACCAAAAGTTCTATTGGAAACCGTAGCTTAACAGGAAAAAATTGGCAAGACTGGGTAGAGTCACTTTATTTTCTCAGGTGATGATTAATCCAGTGGCGTCTGGAATTTGTCTTTTCGGTTTGCGTTGTTTTGAAAGTAATATTTAAAGTTGAAAGTAGCAAATTAATAATACTAAACGATTGTGTAAATACTTGCTCTTTTTTTTATCTTTTATGACATCTCACGAAGGCTTATGCCTAAGATAATACTACAAATTGTATTTCTGCAGCACGGTGTTGACACCTTTCTCATTTAATTAGATGATCGAAAAGGTACTAGATGACGTTTTAAAAGGTAAATGCGTAAAAATTGTATTTCCATATATTTTTTT
Source organism: Listronotus bonariensis (assembly GCA_014170235.1). NCBI lineage: Eukaryota > Metazoa > Arthropoda > Insecta > Coleoptera > Curculionidae > Listronotus > Listronotus bonariensis. The sequence goes on from JACEGR010006223.1 coordinate 25,177, forward strand.
ATTTAAAGTTGAAGTTGTAACATTATAAACCTAAAAGTTGTATTTTTCTAAAAACACTATAAACAGTGTTTTTACGGCATTGGTGTTAACACTTATCTCTTTTGATAACATGACCAAAAAGTACCAGCGGACGTCAGTATGTAAATATACTAATATAATATAATATTCTGTAATACCAAAATTAATGCATAAAACGTCCCATTATCTTGAACGAGGAATTAGCTAAGTTTTTCGAATTTGTTTTAAAACATCCGGTATAGTTGCAATATTATTGTAAATATTGGGAAAAAATTAAGTACGTTTTTTTAGTCGTTTATTTTTTTTTGTCTATTATTTTATGAACGTATGCGTAAATGCGCTTAACATTAACGACGTTTGCTTTATTACTAAACAAAAAAAACACTTTTATATTGTCAATCACGTCGCAAAAATATATTTTTTTACTTTAACGACGTTAGTATATTACCATTTTTCTTTATTAAATTCGCATGGGTCATATGAAAATTATTTTCTAACTTTCTTATTAAAATACATCCCTTGTATCTCTAATTAAATTTAAGTCACTTAGACTTTGAATAACAATTTCAACTTTAATTAATAAACCCAACAAACTATATTAAAATTATCGAGTAAATCTTAATTAGAACAAAAGCTTTAAATTCCGTTCTTATGAAACTTATAACAAAGAATTAGTTTTCTTTTGATGGGGAAACAGCAAGTCGCGTTAATATTTGAAGGGTTGGCTGCGGTATTTATTAAAAAAACTTATTGATTGTGTTTCTTAGAGATATTGCACAGATATATTTTTAAATAAAATATTTTTTTAATATTTATTAAATTATAATAAAAGAAAAAAGAAATAATTCTTTTTTATTTTAACTTCTATACCAATTAAAATATTTTTAAAAATTTGAAAGACAATGGTAAAAATTATTTTTTCTCTGGTATGTCAAAAAATGTCTTTTTATGCATAGGATACGTCTTTTAAATCTTTTAATAATATCCTAATTCGTATACAAGCTATAATAAAAAAATCACATAATTTTTTAACAATTTAAAAAGTCTGTAGTTCAAAAACTATGACGTTTAGGACATATGTTAATGTGAAGTTTTTTCCCATTTTAAATTGTAGAATCACCCCTTAAAGTTTTTCGGAAAGTTACTGGACACCCTGTATACCCGGTGTCAATCTATTAGTTAACAAAGTCTTTAACATCTTTATTTTTTTATACAAAATAATAATCTGTGGCCAATTTATATATAGGCCAATTATACAATGAAACGACCTTCTGTAGCAATTAGTGATCTTGAAATTTTAAACTTTTTATATTTATTTTAGTATTTTTGAGCAAATATTAAATACCTATGACCAATTCTTTAATTGTTACTAGCTTTTAGAATTTGTTTTTGAATCTAAAATATATAATTTTTTTCCGCTCACAAAATTTTCTCGTCTCTTGAATGTTTTATTTAACACAGAACTCCTTTAATCTTGTTGATCAATTAATTAATTATACTGACCAATGTTGACCATTTCGTGATCAATTGCATCCTTCGTGATAGAGCCATGTATGATTAATTAAAAAAAAAAAGAAAAAAACTGTGACCTTGGTTTTTAAAACTAGCTGTAAAAGTTGGTGTATGGATGACCAATTCGTCATACTTAGTGACCATTTATAACCATTTCGTGATCAATTCGGAGTTGTTTTTCAAACCTCAAATTTGACATATTTGGCCGCTAAATAAATGGGGCTATAAATAACAATATTTTTATTATTAAAAAAAGGTACTGACAAAATGACCATCGGCGGTTTTGCTCAAATATAAGAAGAAAAACGCTGTCCGGCGGTTTTTATATCTACATATATGAAAACTGCCGAAAATTGAAATTCATTTGTTATTACCGACGGTTTGTACTTATTGATAGAAGCCGCCGTCCGGCGGTTTTGCTTATAAAATTTATTTAATTATAAACACAACCGCCCTCCGGCTTAAAAAATTTATTAAATTATAAACAATTAAAAAAAATTAAAAATGTTTAAAAAAACATTTTTCTATCCGGAATTGAACTCGGGGCCTTTAGATTACTGGTTAACACTCGTAACCCTGTGACTATGGGAGAACTTAAATACATTTTCTAAACCTTAGTGAAATGCTTAAAGAACAGGTCGTGTTTATAAATTTATTTGTCTTGTAACTTTATTTCCTCTTCCTGAGAATTTTAAAGTTTGTTCCACCCTCAATACATGCATACTTTAATTGGTAATACTTTAGTTTTAGTTCTATGTAACGATCAGTTTTTTTCTTGCCGCTTAAATACTGGCTTTTCTTTTTAAAGTTAACCTAACTTTAATTATTATTTGTTTATTATTATTTTTATTATTGATCAACAAATAAACATGAAACTGGGAAACACGTTTGACACCTACGAAGATTTTGTCGAAGCTCTTTATAAGTTTAAATATATATATATACTAGCTATGCTTCCCGGCTTCGCTCGGGAGTTGATATGAGACCCAAATAACCGTTGTTCGGAATGAAGTTCAAATACTCGACAACAGATGGCGCCACTACACTTAATTTCCAAGTTGAAGGGTTGGAAGAGTCCGTATATCTTTAAAAATACGCCCTTTAGGGTAGAACGGGAACTTTCTTGTTCGAGGGGGATAAAGGACTATTACATTGTATAGTCCCTTTATCGTATCGGGACTCCTTTTCAAGTTTTATCGGCACGCACATTTTATCAACTTAGTTTTATTATATATTGAATTATACGGTATTTCGTTCACTACAAAATAAATTTAATTAATTTTATAGCGTCAACAACACGTGGTTATTATGCTGTTAAAATGTAGCTTATATGACACGTTCGTAGATTTACCATAGCAACGCCATCTATTGATTACTTACTCAACCCAGTCGAACAGACAAATAATTAGCAATAAATTAAAATTGCGACTATAATTTGAGATTTAAACTATCCTATCTCTCAAGTTGGATCGAACTGCACATGGTGTGAAAATTTTATTATAATCGGTTAAGTGGTTTAGGAGTCCATTGAGGACAAACATTGTGACACGAGATTTATATATATTAAGATATATATATATATATATATATATATATATATATATATATATATATATATATATATATATATATGTGTTTCCCAGTTTCATGTTTATTTGTTGATCAATAATAAAAATAATAATAAACAAATAATAATTAAAGTTAGGTTAACTTCACCTCATTCGGCGGTTTTCAATAGTTTTTATAGGCAAAACCGCCGGACGGCGGCTTCTATCGATAAAATAGGTAAAAACTGCCGGTAATATCAAATTTATTATAATTTTCGGCGGTTTTCATATACGTAGATATAAAAAGTATCGGACGACGGTTTTATTCTTAAAATTGAGCAAAACCGCCGTCGGTCGTTTAATTAGAATTTAAATTTTTACACTTTCCGGAGAGCTGAAAAGCTGCACGTGTTCGACCTATTCGCAAGAAAGGATCTAAGTCTCTTCCGTCTAACTATAGACCAATTTCAATTCTCTCATTTCTTTGTAAAGTAATGGAAAAAACACAAAATTTTGCACGACAGGCAGTATGGATTTCGCCATAAAGATCTACAGCAGATCTTCTTTCCTTCGTATGACACTGCTGAAATAAGTCTCTTGAGTTTCTAGGTGAGTCCCAGATCGTTGCTCTTGATTTATCCAAAGCTTTTGACCAGGTCTGGCATGCCGCACTTCTTAATAAAAACTTCCCTACTATGGCCTTTCAACTAAACTCTGTACTTCGCTCTCTAGTTATCTATCTGATCGACGTATATCAGTTATTATGGACGGCCATTCTTCAAGCAAGAAACCAACATTATTTCTTCTTTACATCAACGACCTTCTCGCGTCCACACTGCAGCACCAAACTCACGTAGGGTTTAAAGAGGTAAATAAAGGTAATACTGTCCGTATTTGCTACTGCGTTTCAACTCCATGAAGGTGCTGACACGCAGTAGGAATTCATAAATCGCTGCGTGGTCCTTTGTGGTCTATTGAGCACCAAGGCACTGCCCCGCCTAGCCACATAGTAACTACGCCGCGATTTATGAATTCCTACTGCGTGTCAGCACCTTCATGGAGTTGAAACGCAGTAGCAAATACGAACAGTATAACCTTTATTAACCTCTTTAAACCCTACGTGAGTTTGGTACTGCAGTCTGGGAGGAATTTAAAAGCATGCAAATGCATAAGCGGTTTGTGAATTCCTACTGCGTGTCAGCGCCTTTATGGAGTTGAAACGCAATAGCAAATACGAAAAGTATCACCGCCCTTTACCCCTACTAACCTGCTGCACTACTACAACCACTAAACCTGATTTGGAAAACAAACGCAGAGCGATGCAGATATCTCTTTCGCAGGATCTTAATTTAATATTGGATTGGGGCGCCAAAAATCTCGTCCACTTTAATGCATTTAAAACACAATCATGTTCCTTGCCGCGAAAAGAGTCACCAAATACTCATCCTCTACTTATGAGCGGCCAAGTTTTACAGAGCAAAGACACCTTCAATCTTGTGGGCGTCACATTTGAAAGTAACCTTAACTGTCATAAACACATTGTATCTATAGCCACGGCAGCTTCAAAATAGCTTGGATTTCTATTTCGAGCCAAAAAGTATTTTTCCCTTCTAATTTATATGTGTCTCAAATCCGACCTCCCTTGGAGTATTGTTCTCATATCTGGGGCATAGCTCCCCCACAACCCTAAGCATTCTGGATTTTATAGAGCTATTCGTCTCATTAATAATCCTTCACTTACAGAAAGGCTTCCCTCTCTTGCCCATCGTCGGGCTGTGGGGGATCTATCGCTTTTTGATAGGTACTTCCATGGCTTCTGCTCTGAAGAATTGTCCAGTATAGTTCCTCCACTCACGGTTCCAAATAGAGAAATTTGTGGTTCCGCGAATATGCATCCCTATACGGTCCAACTGGGCAGGCCCCGAACTTCCCACTTTGTTCGTTCTTTTATACCTAGAGTTTCTAGAATGTGGAACCTGCTGCCCGGGGAGGACTTTCCTTCCCCCAAATCTTCAAGTATTTAAGTCCCGTGTCAACAAAGTCCCTCTTACCTCGCTTAAGATACCCACGGTACGTTAGTATTTAGGCTTTTAGTCTTCGTGGTTTGTCCAAAGATAAAAAAAACACAGCTAACCCGCAAATATATGGTTTGGTGCTACCTTGGCCAAAATTATTTTTTTAACCTTACAAAACATAATATTTTAATATTGCATAATAAAATACAATTTCTTACATTTTGTTATATTAATGATGCCAATGACTAGTATGTATCCTACCTAAGATTAAATTTTTAGAAATTTTACATTAACTTGCATCCAAATTGTTTTTCGACGAAAGAAGAATTTAAAGCGGTCTCGCGAAGTGCAAATCAACTAATTTATTATTTTAGCTGTAATGTGATAGATCAGAACGATTAAAGGTTGCGTTTAGAAATGGACCTCCCCTACTAGGTGTGTTTAATTAGGTAATCTGTATTTGCGTTTTATAGCACTGGACAAAGCCAACTGGTCAAATTAGTTAATCTTATACAGTTAAATCTATCTAATAAGATGATTTAAAGTTAGTAAAAAGGTTTAGAAAATTGGTTTAAACATATTAAGACTTCTTCTTAAATTACACTATAATTTACTAGCATATCCTGACCAGACATATTTCTAATTTAATGTTTGAAAATACCACAGAAAGGGCAGTATATTTCTATACACTCCATTAATGTCAGCCATATAAGTAGTAATTGTAGAGTAAAAGTAATAAATTTTATTGTTTGTTCACCAAGTTTCTACGACAAAACTTTATTAGGGACTAAGTTTTCATTGCCGCCATTATCTTTTTTACATGATCGCTATACTATACATATATTCCATTGAAAATAAGAGTTATTATACCTAAATTTTATTTTTAATTATATCAAAATAAAGAGTATTTTACATTTAAAAAACATTTTAAAAATGTATAGAAACAAAAATAAGGCATTTATAAATCATACAGTTGTTTTGATGACTTCTATTGGTTGATTGGGTTTTTTACAAATAAAATTTAAAACATGGTTGTAAATGATATATTTTAGTTAGTGTTTAATGTATTAACATACGTTTATACGTTTACAAATAACTTTTTATGTTTACATTTAATAACTATAATAACTGAAATAATCGGAGCCAAAAACTGGTTTAAAAATTTTTATTTAAGACACATAAGAAAATTAAAACATAATCAACATTTGGTATAGTAAAAAAAAGACTAAAAATTTTTAAGTTTTTTTCTAAACTAAAATATTTAATTTTTGGGGTGTGTCTAACAAATTATTTTAAAATTTTAAAAGAAGTTTCTTTTAAGCACTGCATATACATTTATGTGTGCCATACGTCGTGTTTTCTTTTAGTTTTATCGTATTGTGCCAATTTATAAAATTTAAAAAATTATAATACATAATATATTTATGTTTTATTTTATTTAACTTTATTATTATTGTTACATTTAGGTATAAGTCAATATTATAATTATTAAATAATTTAGTTATTATAGTAAGAATATAACGATATTTATAATAACTAGATTGAACGCCGTCGAATTTTGATGGGTTTATTAGTAGAAAAAGGAAACGTAACAAAAAAAAAAAAAACTAACTCGCCAAGTGCAGCAGGTGCGGCAAATACCATTGGCAGCGGTATTTCTTACCGATTATTTGCATTAAGTCAGGCGATCTTCCACGAATAATACACACGGACACAACATGCCACGTAAGGTAAACACTGCTCATATAAATTTACCACATATGGCCTTAATATAAGCTACACCCTGTACCATTGTAGGTATTTAGGATATTTGTCATAATGCTGCCATTTTCTCTATTTTGATTTTTTTTTAGGTTGCCTGGACAGGCAATTACCTAATGGATCATATTTGTATATTTAAATATTAAAATGGATTTTAATTATACAAGGTGTCAAAAACTAGCAGTAAACTTAGAAAAATTAAATTCTCCAAAACTTTCCTATTTTAAATAAAATATCCTGTATTTTCTTTTATCATTGATTCAGGTCTTTTAATACCTATACCCTTGGGTTGCTCTATACCACAGCCTTTTAAACTTATGAGCCGTGAAGTAAGAAAGGCAACGTTGCAAAACAACACTGTACAGTCAGAAATATTAAAATGAGTTCCTAATAGATTATATGCTAAATATATTTATTTTTTTGGGTGTTTTTAAACAAGATACAGGTATAATTTTTTTTAGGATGTATTAGACATCATAGGTATAATTTTAAATACTATATTTGCCCTTAAAAGCAATAATGTGCCCACAAAACTTAATAAAAACTTTTCTGCCTTATACAAATTTGTTGGTAAAGATTTAAAAATCTTAAGTTTTTAGGATTTTTTTCCACTCTTTATCCATTCTTTGCAAACAGAATAATGTGTAGTAACTAAACATTTATTATTTGTATTTAGTATTTTGTATTTGCAATACTTAAAATGAATTAAAAGCATGTGTGTTTAGTTATAAGTATAAAAGCTTAATTTGTATTAAATAAGATGCACTTCAAAATAACAATAAAGCGTAGGTTTTACTACTAGTTACCCTAAAACCTTAGTTAATAACTTTTAGAATATCTATATAAATATTTTTGGTGAACTTACAAGTATATTTATATGAATTAGTTAATATATTCCTTAGGATATTGCATGGGGTAAATAATTGTTTTGGAGCACTATTACACACTATTAATATCAAAATAAAACCCTTTGTTTTAATTAAACTGGGAAATTTTTCAGCCTGAAACACAACACGTTCGCGGCATAATCGCCGTATGCACCAACTATCGGCGCTTATTTAAACGAAAAACAACGATAAATATATTGGCAATGGTCCTATTTTTAAATATAACAATAGACTACTTATTTTTCTTTAAATAATAAATATATGCTACGTATTAAGTTTTTAAAACAATATATATATATAACCGCTTCGACGGGGTTCAATCTAGTTATTATAAATATCGTTGTATTCTTACTATAATAACTAAATTATTTAATAATTATAATATTGACTTATACCTAAATGTAACAATAATAATAAAGTTAAATAAAATAAAACATAAATATATTATGTATTATAATTTTTTAAATTTTATAAATTGGCACAATACGATAAAACTAAAAAAAAAACACGACGTATGGCACACATAAATGTATATGTAGTGCTTAAAAGAAACTTCTTTTAAAATTTTAAAATAATTTGTTAGACACACCCCAAAAATTAAATATTTTAGTTTAGAAAAAAAACTTAAAAATTTTTAGTCTTTTTTTACTATACCAAATGTTGATTATGTTTTAATTTTCTTATGTATCTTAAATAATTTTTTTAAACCAGTTTTTGGCTCCGATTATTTTAGTTATTATAGTTATTAAATGTAAACATAAAAAGTTATTTGTAAACGTATAAACGTATGTTAATACATTAAACACTAACTAAAATATATCATTTACAACCAAGTTTTAAATTTTATTTGTAAAAACCCAATCAACCAATAGAAGTCATCAAAACAATTGTATGATTTATAAATGCCTTATTTTTGTTTCTATACATTTTTAAATTGTTTTTTAAATGTTAAAATCCTCTTTATTTTGATATAATTAAAAATAAAATTTAGGTATAATAACTCTTATTTTCAATGGAATATATGTATAGTATAGCGATCATGTAAAAAGATAATGGCGGCAATGAAAACTTAGTCCCTAATAAAGTTTTGTCGTAGAAACTTGGTGAACAAACAATAAAATTTATTACTTTTACTCTACAATTACTACTTATATGGCTGACATTAATGGAGTGTATAGAAATATACTGCCCTTTCTGTGGTATTTTCAAACATTAAATTAGAAATATGTCTGGTCAGGATATGCTAGTAAATTATAGTGTAATTTAAGAAGAAGTCTTAATATGTTTAAACCAATTTTCTAGCCTTTTACTAACTTTAAATCATCTTATTAGATAGATATAACTGTATAATATTAACTAATTTGGCCAGTTGGCTTTGTCCAGTGCTATAAAACGCAAATACAGATTACCTAATTAAACACACCTAGTAGGGGAGGTCCATTTCTAAACGCAACCTTTAATCGGTCCGATCTATCACATTACAGCTAAAATAATAAATTAGTTGATTTGCGCTTCGCGAGACCGCTTTAAATTCTTCTTTCGTCGAAAAACAATTTGGATGCAAGTTTAAGTAAAATTTCTAAAAATTTAATCTTAGGTAGGATACATACTAGTCATTGGCATCATTAATATAACAAAATGTATTTTATTATGCAATATTAAAATATTATGTTTTGTAAGGTTTAAAAAAATAATTTTGGCCAAGGTGGCACCAAACCATATATTTGCGGGTAAGCTGTGTTTTTTTTATCTTTGGACTAACCACGAAGACTAAAAGCCTAAATACTAACGTACCGTAGGTATCTTAAGCGAAGTAAGAGGGAGTTTGTTGACAAGGGACTTAAATACTTGAAGATTTGGGGGAAGGAAAGTCCTCCGCGGGCAGCAGGTTCCACATTCTAGAAACTCTATATATAAAAGAACAAACAAAGTGGGAAGTTCGGGGCCTGTCCAGTTGGACCGTACAGGGATGCATACACGCGGAACCACGAGTTTCACTGTTGGGAACCGTAAGTGGAGGAACTATACTGAACAATTCTTCAGAGCAGAAGCCATGGAAGTACCTATAAAAAAGCGATAAATCCCCACAGCTCGACGATGTGCAAGAGAGGGAAGCCTTTCTGTAAGTGAAGGATCAATTATGAGACGAATAGCTCTTCTTTGAATAGAATCAAGAGTGCTTAGGGTTGTGGGGGACGCCATGCCCCAGATATGAGAACAATATTCCAAGGGAGGTCGGATTTGGGACACATATAAAGTGTATAAATTAGAAGGGGAAAAATACTTTTGGCTCGAAAGAGAAATCCAAGCTTTTTGAAGCTGCCGTGGCTATAGATAAAATGTGTTTATGCCAGGTAAGGTTACTTTCAAATGTGACTCCCACAAGATTAAAGGTGTCTTTGCTCTGTAAAACTTGGCCGCTCATAAGTAGAGGATGAGTATTTGATGACTCTTTTCGCGACAAGGAATATGATTGTGTTTTGGATGCATTAAAATGGACAAGATGTTTAGCGCCCCAATCCAATATTAAATTAAGATCCTGCGAAAGAGATATCTGCATCGCTCTGCGTTTGTTTTCCAAGTCAGGTTTAGTAATGGGTTTAGGAACCTGAAAACTGGAGTGAAGAGTACTATCGTCGGCGAAACTATGAATGGAATTAGTTGTGGACGAGAGAAGGTCGTTGATGTGAAGAAGAAACAATGATGGTGCCAGAACTGAGCCCTGAGGGACTCCAGCATTTACTTGGTGAAAGCTTAAAGAATGGCCGTCCACAATAACTGATATACGACGATCAGATAGATAACTAGAGAGCCAAGTACAGAGTTTAGTTGAAAGACCATAGGAGGGAAGTTTATTAACAAGTGCGGCATGTCAGGCCTGGTCAAAAGCTTTGGATATATCAAGGGCAACGATCTGGGACTCACCTAGAAAGAAGAAATCCATACTGCCTGTCATGCAAAATTTTGTGTTTTTCTAAGTATTTAAGAATTTGTGAATTAATTAGTTTTTCCATTACTTTACAAAGAACTGAGAGGATTGAAATCGGTCTATAGTTATATGGAAGAGATTTAGATGCTTTCTTGGGAATAGGCTGAACACGTGCAGCTTTCAGCTTTCCGGAAAGATACCTGTGTCGTAAGAAATTCGAAAGAGCCGAGTTAAGATTGGTGCAAGTTCTGGAGCACATTTTTTTAAAACAATTGCTGGTATGCCATCCAGCCCAGACGATTTCTTGGTGTTAAGGAAAGAAAGGATACGCTTAATGTGTTTTACCTTAAAAATAATATTGGCCATTTTATAAGGAACTGGGGTAACCGCTGGAATTGGATGATTTACGGAAGGGTCAAGGGTTGAATTGGCAGCAAATTGTTTAGCAAATAATTCTGCCTTTCCTTTAGCGGTAGAAACAATTTTATCTTCCAAAGCTAGTGGCGGAAAAGAACTGGTACAAAAATTCCTACTTATGTTTTTCGCAAAGGACCAGAAAGATTTGCTGCTATTTGAGCAAGAAAGAACTTTGTTTTTAATACGATTGTCGAAGGAGTCTTTGGCTTCAGAAATTGTTTGATTGTAGTAGTTTCTTGCTTCAATGCTGGCCTGTCGGTTTTCTGGACTAGGATCCTGTAGAAACTTTTTGTGAGCATGGACTTTTAAAATTCTAGCTTTATCGCAAGATTTGGAAAACCAGGGTTTGTTATTGGATTGTTTGGGGTGCTTGATGGTGTGTGGAATATAGGTTTCAATGCCCACTTGAATTGATTCCGTCAGTTGATTGCAAATTTCAGAAGGATCACCGGAAGAAAAGCAGATGGAATTCCAGGGGTAAGTGGCGAAGAAGTCCCTCAGGCCATCCCAGTCGGCTGAGTTGTAGTGCCATACGGTGCGTGGTGGCATGTATTCATTTACCTCGGGATGTGCAGGGTAAGATATAGTAACTAAGCCATGATCTGAGCGACCTAGGGGGCTGTGACAGATGTTTGATAGAGTTCGGGGTTGGTAGTAAGAAAAAGATCAAGGGGATTTAAACTATGATTTGGGACTCTAGGAAAGTAGGTGGGTTCCATAATAAGGTTGGTAAGGGAGTTACTGACTGCGAAGATTTTGGCTGCTCTGCCTTGGGGGTCAGTTTTTGAAGCGCCGAGGCAATCCTTATTATGGACACTGAAGTCGCCAAGCACGATTATTTCAGTCGATGGAAACTGAGAAATTATGCTATCGATCTTTGTTGAAAGAAAGTCAAAGAATTTGACATAGGAATTATTAGATGGGGACCGGTACAAACAGCAGATAAATTTAGTTGAAGACCTAAGGGAAAGTTTAAGCCAAAGGATATCGGGCCTACCCTATTTAAGATTGGAAACTCGAGCACAAGCCAGATCGTTGCGGACGTAAGCACATACACTACCATGTAGGCGAAAAGACGAAATAAGTTCGTAGCCTGGAAAGAGAAGGTGGCTGGTTGAAGATTTAGAACTTATTTGAGTTTCCGTTAGAAACAGTATGTGGACTTAGATGACTGAAGGTGATGGTGAACGGAGTTTATATTGGTGTTAAGCCCACATATGTTTGCAAAAGAAATTAAACTTCTCGATGAAGGCCTCCCGGATGCACCCCTCGCCCGGAGATCCGAATGGAGGGGTATTTTACCTCCGGAACATTTTACTTCCGGGTGTGCCGCCATCATTTGTACATAGTTTGGGGGTTAAAAGAAAAAAAAAAAAGAACAGAGAAAGAAGGAAGAAGGAAAACTGACTCACACACCCAGAACCCGAAACGTCCGTTAAGACTTCACGGGTGCTTTAAAGGGTGGTGGGGTGGTACCTCCTCAGGCGAGAAAAGCTCCTCTACCACCCACTAACTTACTTGACATTTCTTCTATGCAGTGTTGCCCGATTTTCTCCTTTACGGCTCATAAGTTTAAGAAGGCTGTGTCTAAACCTAAGTGAAGTACTTTTTCCAATATTTTTATTTTTTTTTACTTTTGCAAGAAAATATAAGTTTTTAATGAGACACCCTGTATTTTCTTACTCATCGCACACCTAGAGATTTCCTTTGGTTTAACCTATACCTAAGACAAGTAGTTTTTGTAATATTTTTCTTTTTTTTCTTTTTCAAAAAAATATTAGTTTTCACGTAAACCATGGTAGCGGGTGAGAACCATTGGTAACTTATATAAAATAAACCATAGAATGATATTTACGGATACCATAATTTAACTTAAAAAGTAATATTAAAAAAGGAAACTAAAAATATTGCAAAAACTACTTGACTTAGGCAAAGGGCAACTCTAAAAAAATGTATAAATATTAAAAGGCCCGAAGCAATGATCAAAGAAAATACAGGATATTTTTTATTTAAAGTTATTATTTTCTTCAAAAAAGCAAACTAACAATATTGCAAAAACTACTCGACTTAGGTATAGGACAACACTATGGAAATATGTAAGTATTAAAAGGCTTGAACCAATGATAAAAGAAAATGCAAGGTGTTCCATTTAAAATAGGAACGTTTTGAAGGTTTAATTTGGCTAAGTCTCCACTGTCTCCTCTAATTAAAATACATTTTACTAATAAAATGTACAAACATGATCTAATAATTACCTTAAGTTTCCTGTCTAGACAATTAAAAAAAAAAAAAATTGGGAAAGCATTATAAAAAATATCATAAATTTTCCATTAAAAAAATACAATATTTCCTAAATTTAAAGATTTAACCCTATAAAACCTAAGACAAAAAAGTCTTAGAATGTAAAGAGAAATTTAAAAAATATAATAAATAAAGGGTAATCCATTAAAAAAAACCCTGTATCGTCACAATTTTTTGTAGGCAATCATCTATACACACAATATTTTTAAAATGTGAAGTATATAATATAATATGTAAAAAGTTTTATGGATAACGAATAAATGAGCTATGTTAGACTCACCCTGTATGTCGCTTTATATTGCAGTAACATCATAGGTAAGTTTAAGTCAATTTTGTTTAACAGTTTTGTTATTTTACCTGTATTCGGTATTTTAAACATTACGAAATGTAATAAAATTTTATCCATTGGAAGATGTAAAAACCACAATATCTTAAGAAACCGTCTCAAATCGATATGACTTTCGAGTCCAGTATACACAGCAGTGCAATTGGATTGATATTGCAAAGTAAACATTACTGCAACGTTACTCTTGGGAACAAAACTTCAATACACAAGACCATATTCCTTAATGTAGTCGGAGAAATAGTTCAATAACAAGATATTTTTCAGAAAGTATGATGTTTGCTTTTTATGAATTTTCTTATTACCGTAACTGGTTAAGGTTCTCCTCTACTCGTACACAGGCTTTACCCAAACATAAGTATTCTAAAAAGTTGATAAAAAGAAAAAAGTTGGTGTCAGAGTAAAAAGGTTTTAAATTATAATAAAATTTGGTATCTAATAGTTTTTTGACATAAAAATCTTCGACCAATCCTAATTTTTATGTGTTACTTTGAGAGCGTTTTTAAACTAGCTTAAATTTCTCAACATGTAACCGTTATGATTTTTGGAACAAGGTTTACAAATTGCACGTAAAACATTGTGGCAAACTTGTCCGACAAAAAGTGACGCGTTTGGCCAGTCTGACACCCGAAATATTTGACATTGGCAGACTGGGTTAAATCGGCGCTTCCATATATGGCGGTATGAATATTCGTGGTAGACTTGTCACAAGCAACCCCCTAAAAGGTTTTAAAAGTGTTATAATCATAAAGTCAATTTCATTACTGGCCCAGAGACTATGCCACCCAGAAGCCATCTTAAAATTTTAATTTGTCAATTTCAGTCCAAAATATAGCATTAATTCAAAAATATTAACGCCCGAAATATTTTAAATTGATCCATTCAAAAAATAAAGGGGGGACATAAAAAGAATACATATAGAATATAAAGAAAAATACCTAGTAAGTAACTATTGTTACTGACTTTTTAAACACATAAAATGCATTTTTCATTTTGGTAACTGAGGTTACTGACTTTTTAAACGAAAATTTTGGTCAGGTGTTTTTCTCAACTTAACGTGTCTAAAGTGTAATCTTAGATCAGGTAATAAAATAAAAATTATTACTATTTTCTAAATTTTAATGGTTATATTTCCCGAATTATAAAAGATAGATATATCAAAGCTCTTTGGAATGTCTTATGGTAGTAGAATACAGGGTTTGTTTACTGCTTTGTGTACTTTTTTAAAGCTTCTTGATGTTGATTAAATATATAGGGTGCTTTATTTAAAAAACTACATTTTTTGTTGACTAAACGTTAATCAGAAATCAGGAAAAAATACTACTTATTCTCTAATTAAACCGACACCGTATCTGCAGTTTTAAAGAAGTTAGCAATAGTGCCGACTTAGGTTTAATTACCCTATATAATAAGTCTTCGGTAATGCAGTAAACAGAATCTTGGATGTTGATGTAACCCTGAAAGCCTGGGTTCGATTCCCAACCGCGAAGATTTTTTTATAGAATGTGTGTCCACGGATGGACACTACTATACCTGTAAAACTTTAATTAGTTTAGAGTTTAGTGGATCTTTTGAAAATTCGGTAAATTATTTTTATTTAAAAATTAACAGCATTGTTTGAAAACACGTTCCCACCTATTCAAAAAATAAGTATTTTCCAACTTATTACAGATCAAACACAATAAAAAAAAATACACAAAAAATGGCGCCAGTATAAGAATCCTAATGATTATAATGTATTCAAAATTTTAAGGGCACAGTCAAAAAAACTTGTTGAAATGGATTTTAAAAATTATAATAAATCTGTAGAAATTGATTTGTCGATGTAAAAAATTATCGGCTGATAAGCAAATTATCAACGATTCAAAACATTTTGAGAAATTGGTTTACGTGAATGTTTTCAATTTAATTAAACATATAATTGCAGTAGAGCAACATGAATTTTTTTCTTGTAGGTTGCTGAAAACTAACTTATTTACATTTGTTGAATATCTCCATATTCATATGGATAGCAGGATTAGGGTTGATGACATTTACACCGACTTCAGTAAGGCATTTGATAAAATAAGTCATAATCTTTTGCTCGTGCGTCTTGGGAATGTCGGTGTGACGAGCAACGTTTTGAATTGGATAGAGTCCTATTTAAGGGATAAGATCACAGTATGTGTCTTTGAAGGGCTTTAATTCCAAGCCTTTCAATCCCACGTCAGGAGTACCCCAGGGATCGCACCTGGGTCCTTTATATTTTATTATTTATATAAACAAGATTAAATCCTGTTTTCGCCATTGTAAATTTTTACTTTACGCAGATGATTTAAAGGTGTTTAAGGATGTACATAATATTAATGACTGTCAAAGTATTCAATATGACCTGGAGAAGTTAGTAGAATTTTGTAACCAAAATAGTTTGTTTTTAAATTTAAATAAATGTTTATCAATTACTTTTTCACGAAACAAAGTGGAAATTCCTTATAACTATACAATTAGTAATGCTGTACTTCCAAAGGTGGAGCATGTGCGGAACCTAGGGCATCCTCATTGACTCAAATAATAATAATATAAATAATAATGTTTAATTGTCTCAAATGCTTATACCTATACTAAACTCGGCGTATCATATACAGGGTGGTTTAAAATCATTAAAACAGTACTTTGAAAAAGAAAATAATCGAAAAACCTCCTTTTAAGACCACCTAATTAAAAAGTGTAAAAAAATAATTAAAAGAGCATATTTTATTTTTTTCTTTTGGTTTTGATTTTTTAGAAAATTAAGGTAAATGTTACAAAAAAACATATAATTTTAATTATGTGAATTTTTGTTTTTTTACATTAAAAGAGTTAAAAAGAATAACCCTATAATATACAGAATGATTTAAAATTACTAAAATGTTATTTGGGGAAATAAACAAAAAATCGGTTATAAATATTTTTATAACTATCTATTTAAATAGCGTGAAAAAGTTATAAAACATTTAACTTTTTGTTAAATAAAGCGTTACTTTTTGTGTAGCTACTTACATACACTGTAACTTTACTAGATACTCTTTGTATAAATTTTCACGATTGTGAAGCACCTTGTATATTGTAGGGCAATTTTTATTAACGCTTTTAGTATTTTGGATAAATCAGATATTTGTATAAAAAATAACTTTTTTGAAATAAAAAAAATACAGGCATGGTTAAGTCTATCCGTGGACACACTGTATTTTAATCACCTCTAAATAAATAATACTTTGATGTACGACACACATAAATTTGTTGGCAGTCATAATTGTTAAAATTGTTTGCTGTATTTTATATAAGGTGTCCGACTATCCTTTAAATATATTATATCCTTAAAATTTTATTGTGACATTTGGTAAACACAAAAACAAAATGGCCGATTTTTAAATATTAATATAATTTTGAGTGTATGTTTTCCTACAGTGTTAAAATTTATTTTTTCCTTACAAGAATAAAATTAAAGCTATGGTTTTTACAAAAAGTAATAGATTTCTTAAACCCTTAAAAATTAACTGCCTGACAATTAAGACTATTATTTAAAAATAAGAATTTGCAACATACAAGGTTACAAAAAAATCGGCAACAAAGTTCTACGTTATTTACAATATTAACAAAACTCTTTAAAATTGTAATTCAGCTCTACTGCAACTATTATTTTGTGAATGACGTATAGCTTGTTTTTTTTCTGTAATGCCATGCAGTAATTTTTTAGAGATCAATAAATCTATTGTTTTTCAAATAACCACAAGTTATGTAACATTTTTTTAAGGAAAAAGATTGCATTTTACGACTGTACCACATTATCAATGCCCTTTCTCCGTTCTATAAAATGATCCCATTAAATTTAGGAACCGAAGTTTCGTCTTTGAGCCGTCACCATCAACTTTGTGTTTTAAAATTGTTAGTTTTTACTTTAATAAACTTGTATTTTAAGTCTTAATCTAACGGCATTACACACTTTACATTTATGCACCGTTTCAAACCGATAAATCATCATTTACATTCATTTTGCCAATAAAAATTATTTTATTACAAAATTTCTGCTTAAAGGTAAATATGATATATATTTTTTATATTTCAATAACAAGCCACAAGAATAAATGTAATTTAAGTATATTAAATATTATGTATTAAAATAAAGTATTTAATTTAATTAAACGACCCCTTTAACTTTATTGTAGCCTAAGTCAAATGGATCCACATTTACCTGCAAACAAAAATTTCCCCGAACGTTTGGGATAAAATCATAATGTTTAATGGCAAAATAGTAAATGATTGTTTTTCGGATCAAAACGTCGCATAAATGTAAAGTGTGATATGTCATTGAATTTAGTATTAAAATACGAATTTATTAAGAAAAAAATATTCCGCCAATTTTAAAAAACAAAGTTGATGCCGACGTCTTAATTTGTAGAACAGAAATACTGCCAATGATAATATGTCATTAAATTTAAAATATCTCTTTTAATAAACTTAGAAAACAGCTGTAAAATAAAAAAAATTGTTAAGCATAAAAAGGCCAATTTTTACCTCATTTTAACCAACCCTTTATGTCTTACCGGTTCTGAGATCCTCGAATTTGTAACAGCCTTTATACATTGGGTTACATTAAAAATATTAAAGTTGCCCTATATCGGGAAATCGGCCAATTTATTTTTGTGTTAACAAAATGACACAACTAAATGGCATAGATATACTAAAAACCTTGAATCAATTTTGTTTCTTTGAGAAAACCGCATCTTGATAACTTTATTTGTTTCAAAGTTATTTGCGATCCAAATGGGTTGAAATATACTCGGACACCCTGCGGAGGTACTCTTGACCATTAGAATCTTTAACTATTGCTCGCATCTTATGAAGATTTGAATACCACCGCGGTATTAAACATTTCCATTTTTAACCTGTTAAATTTAATGCCCAAATACTACAGCTTGTAGTATTAAACAATAATATTTAATTAAAAATTTATTAATTTTATGACGCGTTCAAAAGACACCTTTTCGTTCCGTCGACGCGGCGAATAAAACAACAATTTTGCAGGCTTAAAGGAATTTAAAAACTTCTTTCGATAAAATACGAAGCTGCTGCATTTCACAAAAGAATATCTACACAAAAGAAAAGTGCCTGGATATGGATGCATAAAAGAACAGAGAACACGGCCCCTGTGTTTAAGGTTTTATCTTGACAAAAGAACCGGGTGGAAAAAGGTCGCGAGAAGTCATTACTTATTCCGGCTGGACTTTAGTGCATGATTTGCATTTGGATAATGTTTCATTTTACCTAAATTTAAGCTACAAAGATAGTTTGTTCAGAGTAGGTTACCAAAAATTACGATTTTATTGATTTTTAATTCAGGTCAACTAATTGTTTTTACGAAACAGGGTCATTAAACGGAGACTAAAGTTGGTTTACTTGTGGCAATATAAAATTCTAGCGGACATTAAGTGACTCTGGTAAAAGAAGAAAAATACCAACATCACCTCGCTTTTAAAGAAGAGTGGCTTTAGCTACCATTAGCACTAGCATCATCTGGCGCTTAACCAACGAATCGTATTTTTAAATCGATTCGTCGGTTCTAAGCCGGTCGTTATTAAACCGACCGAGCGAGAGACAGATTTACGATCGGTTAAGCATTAGACGTTGCTAGTGCCAAAGTAGATATGCTATACCAATACGGCGGCAATAAGGGTAGTTTTTACTATGTATTTTCATATAGGAGAAATTTAAGGTCCGATCTGCATTTTTATCGCCATCCCAACCCCTAACGCAAAATTAGAATTTTTATGCCCTAAGTCACCACGTGCTAGATAGGGGTAACTAACCATTGATGACGCCATCACATATAAATTAAAAAAGTCTCGCCGGCGCTGGGAGTCGAACCCATGACACCTGGCCACCTGCGTGAGAATCCAACGCCATATACCACTAGGCCATTGGAGATTTGATAATTTAAACGCCAAACGAGGTATAATTGGGACCAAGGTTTAACAATGAATCATTAGCGCATAGTTGCCAGAGCTAACACAGAATTTAGTTGAACACCTGCTGATAATCAAATCAAACCGAAGCGACAACGCTGCATAATTTCGCACAGATAACAAAGCGCCATTGTAATTCGAGTGCATATCTTTTGCATAAACAACCGCTGTTATATTGCAAAGTCATCCAGACGGCTGAAATAAATTAGTCATAAAACCAGCTTTGGTATTTTTAATAAATAATATATATGGTAAAAAAATGATAACAATATTGCAAAAACAACAATTAAACCACAATCTTATCAATATGTATATCTACATTCGCCGGAAAAATTTCCATTATTATAAACAAAAATTTAAAAAATAACTAACACCCCAAAAATTGGTTCTCTAAATACCACGAATGCAACAAAAAAATTTATGCCGCATAACAAATAGTAGAAAAATACATTGGGAATTTAAAAAACAGAGTTATTTGCAAACACGCATGATACCTACACCAAAAAAACAAGAAAAAATAAACCGCATGTATGTTAAATTTTAAAAATTATTTAAGCTACATTAACACCAAAATAAAAAAATTGCAGGTAAAAACAGTAAAACAGTTTTTGACGTATATCTTGGCTTCTAGTGGTTTGATTTTAGTCATTCTTTTTTTAACAATTATTTTTAATAAATATATTAATACTAAAATTTTTAATAATTATGTTATTTGAGTGTAAATAGGGCCTTAACAGTTTTTAACGTATATCTTGGCTTCTAGTGGTTTGATTTTAGTCATTCTTTTTTTAAACAATTATTTTTAATAAATATATTAACACTAATTTTTAAATAAATATGTTATTTGAGAGTAAATAGGGCCTTAACAGTTTTTAACGTATATCTTGGCTTCTAGTTAATTTTAGTCATTCTTTTTAAAACAATTATTTTTAATAAATATATTAACACTAATTTTTAAATAAATATGTTATTTGAGAGTAAAAAGGGACTTAACAGTTTTTAACGTATATTTCGGTTTCTAGTAGATCGATTTTAGTTGTTCTTTTTGCTAATAATTTAATTTTTATAAATCTACAAACATTAATACTAAAATTTTTAATAATTATGTTATTTGAGTGTAAATAGGGCCTTAACAGTTTTTAACGTATATCTTGGCTTCTAGTGGTTTGATTTTAGTCATTCTTTTTTAAACAATTATTTTTAATAAATATATTAACACTAATTTTTAAATAAATATGTTATTTGAGAGTAAATAGGGCCCTAACAGTTTTTAACGTATATTTCGGTTTCTAGTAGACCGATTTTAGTTGTTCTTTTTGCTTATAATTTAATTTTTATAAATCTACAAATATTAATACTAAAATTTTTAATAATTATGTTATTTGAGTATAAATAGGGCCTTAACAGTTTTTAACGTATATCTTGGCTTCTAGTGTTTTGATTTTAGTCATTCTTTTTTTTAAAGAATTATTTTAAATAAATATATTAACACTAATTTTTTAAATAAATATGTTATTTAAGGGTGAAAAATTATTAGGGCCTTAACAGTTTTTAACGTATATTAGAAATACAGGGCTGTTTTTGGAAATACAGGGCTGTTTTTAAAAATACAGGGCTGTTTTTGAAAATACAGGGCTGTTTTTAGAAATACAGGGCTGTTTTTGGAAATACAGGGCTGTTTTTGGAAATACAGGGCTGTTTTTGGAAATACAGGGCTGTTTTTAGAAATTCAGGACTGTTTTTGGAAATACAGGGCTGTTTTTGGAAATACAGGACTGTTTTTGGAAATACAGGGCTGTTTTTTAACTGTATGCGTAAGACCGTCAATAGGAGTGTAAACATGGCGGATTATGAAGATATGCGCCGAGCGCCACGTACAGAGGTTGCGCTCCACGCCTTATGACATAACCTTAAACTTATATAGTTCTTACGCATGCGCGAAAAAATGACGTCAACATAACCTAGAAATTCGGACACTGTTATGATTGAAACATAACCTACAAATTTATTCGGATAAGCCCTCGCCCCGCGTCTAACAATTAGGGCTCCGGGTCCTACGCCCCACCACCTAAGCCCTGGGGCCCCACTCGTATACGGTGCCGTATTTTAAAAAACGGTGCCGTATTTAGAAAAAACGGCGCCGTTTTTTAAAATACGGCGCCGTTTTTCTAAATACGGTGCCGTATTTTTAAAAAACGGTGCCGTATTTTAAAAACAGTGCCGTATTTTAGAAAAACGGTGCCGTATTTTAGAAAAAATGGTGCCGTATTTTTAAAACGGTGCCGTATTTTAAAAAACGGTGCCGTTTTTCTAAAATACGGTGCCGTATTTTAAAAAACGGTGCCGTATTTTAAAAAACGGTGCCGTATTTGGAAAATACAGGGCTGTATTTGGAAACTACAGGGCTGTTCAGCTGTTTATTTTGCTGTTCATATTTAATAACCTGTTCATGTTTAGACTTTTGCGCAGGCGTCATAATTGTAGACACATATATTAGATAAGTCCAGAGAGACTTGGTCAGTCCCCGAGAAGGTGTGGTGTGGTTGTGTGTTTTTAAATCACATCATACTTTGCCTCCTTGGTTCGTACTGTATCAATCAACCTGAAACCTGTCAAAACAAGAAACCTACTCTTGATGGGTTAATATACCATGCGGTTTTCGCTATTCAATAGGTATACTTGCTAATATTTGTGTCTTTGACAGACTCGTATATAATTTGCATATCTACTTGTGATAATATTAGCACCGCTGGCGGCTACCTATATGTCTCCTTGTATCACGGCAAATTACTGCTTTTAAATAAAATCACTGTTATTTGCCGTCTTTTAAATTATATCGCTGTTATTTCATTAATAAACAGTTTATTACAGTATAATTATTTAAAAGACGGCAAAATTACTGTTTTTTAAATAAGAACACTGTTATTTGCCGTCTTTTAAATAATTATACTGTTATTTTATTAATAAACAGTGTATTACACTATAATTATTTAAAAGACGGCAAAATACTGCTTTTAAATAGAATCACTGTTATTTGCCGTCTTTTAAATAATTATAGTGTAATACACTGTTTATTAATAAAATAACAGTATATATATTTAAAAGACGGCAAAATTATGGCTTTTTAAATAAAATCACTGTTATTTGCCGTCTTTTAAATAATTATACTGTTATTTTATTAATAAACAGTGTATTACACTATAATTATTTAAAGACGGCAAAATTACTGCTTTTAAATAGAATCACTGTTATTTGCCGTCTTTTAAATAATTATAGTGTAATACACTGTTTATTAATAAAATAACAGTATAATTATTTAAAAGACGGCAAAATTACAGCTTTTTAAATAAAAATCACTGTTATTTGCCGTCTTTTAAATAATTATAGTGTAATACACTGTTTATTAATAAAATAACAGTATAATTATTTATAAGACGGCAAAATTACTGCTTTTAAATAGGAACACTGTTATTTGCCGTCTTTTAAATAATTATACTGTTATTTTATTAATAAACAGTGTATTACACTATAATTATTTAAAAGACGGCAAAATTACTGCTTTTAAATAAAATCACTGTTATTTGCCGTCTTTTAAATTATATAGCTGTTATTTTATTAATAAACAGTTTATTTCAGTATAATTATTACCACTGTTATTTGTCGTCTTTTAAATAACTATACTGTAATACGAGTGGGGCCCCAGGGCTTAGGTGGTGGGGCGTAGGACCCGGAGCCCCTAATTGTTAGACGCGGGGCGAGGGCTTATCCGAGATAAATTTTAGGTTATGTTTCAATCATAACAGTGTCCGAATTTCTAGGTTATGTTGACGTCATTTTTTCGCGCATGCGTAAGAACTATATAAGTTTAAGGTTATGTCATAAGGCGTGGAGCGCAACCTCTGTACGTGGCGCTCGGCGCATATCTTCATAATCCGCCATGTTTACACTCCTATTGACGGTCTTACGCATGCGTTAAAAAACAGCCCTGTATTTCAAAAACAGTCCTGTATTTCCAAAAACAGCCCTGTATTGCCAAAAACAGTCCTGTATTTTTAAAAACAGCCCTGTATTTCCAAAAACAGCCCTGTATTTCCAAAAACAGCCCTGTATTTCCAAAAACAGCCCTGTATTTCTAAAAACAGCCCTGTATTTTCAAAAACAGCCCTGTATTTTTAAAAACAGCCCTGTATTTCCAAAAACAGCCCTGTATTTTCAAAAACAGCCCTGTATTTCTAAAAACAGACCTGTATTTCCAAAAACAGCCCTGTATTTCTAATATACGTTAAAAACTGTTAAGGCCCTAATAATTTTTCACCCTTAAATAACATATTTATTTAAAAAATTAGTGTTAATATATTTATTTAAAATAATTCTTTAAAAAAAAGAATGACTAAAATCAAAACACTAGAAGCCAAGATATACGTTAAAAACTGTTAAGGCCCTATTTATACTCAAATAACATAATTATTAAAAATTTTAGTATTAATATTTGTAGATTTATAAAAATTAAATTATAAGCAAAAAGAACAACTAAAATCGGTCTACTAGAAACCGAAATATACGTTAAAAACTGTTAAGGCCCTATTTACTCTCAAATAACATATTTATTTAAAAATTAGTGTTAATATATTTATTAAAAATAATTGTTTAAAAAAGAATGACTAAAATCAAACCACTAGAAGCCAAGATATACGTTAAAAACTGTTAAGGCCCTATTTACACTCAAATAACATAATTATTAAAAATTTTAGTATTAATGTTTGTAGATTTATAAAAATTAAATTATTAGCAAAAAGAACAACTAAAATCGATCTACTAGAAACCGAAATATACGTTAAAAACTGTTAAGTCCCTTTTACTCTCAAATAACATATTTATTTAAAAATTAGTGTTAATATATTTATTAAAAATAATTGTTTTAAAAAGAATGACTAAAATTAACTAGAAGCCAAGATATACGTTAAAAACTGTTAAGGCCCTATTTACTCTCAAATAACATATTTATTTAAAAATTAGTGTTAATATATTTATTAAAAATAATTGTTTAAAAAAAGAATGACTAAAATCAAACCACTAGAAGCCAAGATATACGTTAAAAACTGTTAAGGCCCTATTTACACTCAAATAACATAATTATTAAAAATTTTAGTATTAATATATTTATTAAAAATAATTGTTAAAAAAAGAATGACTAAAATCAAACCACTAGAAGCCAAGATATACGTCAAAAACTGTTTTACTGTTTTTACCTGCAATTTTTTTATTTTGGTGTTAATGTAGCTTAAATAATTTTTAAAATTTAACATACATGCGGTTTATTTTTTCTTGTTTTTTTGGTGTAGGTATCATGCGTGTTTGCAAATAACTCTGTTTTTTAAATTCCCAATGTATTTTTCTACTATTTGTTATGCGGTATAAATTTTTTTTGTTGCATTCGTGGTATTTAGAGAACCAATTTTTGGGGTGTTAGTTATTTTTTAAAATTTTTGTTTATAATAATGGAAATTTTTCCGGCGGATGTAGATATACATATTGATAAGATTGTGGTATAAATGTTGTTTTTGCAATATTGTTATCATTTTTTACCATATATATTATTTATTAAAAATACCAAAGCTGGTTTTATGACTAATTTATTTCAGCCGTCTGGATGACTTTGCAATATAACAGCGGTTGTTTATGCAAAAGATATGCACTCGAATTACAATGGCGCTTTGTTATCTATGCGAAATTATGCAGCGTTGTCGCTTCGGTTTGATTTGATTATCAGCAGGTGTTCAACTAAATTCTGTGTTAGCTCCGGCAACTATGCGCTAATGATTCATTGTTATGCTAATGCCTTGGTCCCAATTATACCTCGTTTGGCGTTTAAATTATCAAATCTCCAATGGCCTAGTGGTATATGGCGTTGGATTCTCACGCATGTGGCCAGGTGTCATGGGTTCGACTCCCAGCTCCGCGGACTTTTTTAATTTATAGGTGATGACGTCATCGATGGTTACTACCCCTATCTAGCACGTGGTGACTTAGGGCATAAAAATTCTAATTTTGCGTTAGGGGTTGGGATGGCGATAAAAATGCAGTATTCGGACCTTAAATTTCTCCTATATGAAAATACATAGTAAAAACTACCCTTATTGCCGCCGTATATGGTATAGCATATCTACTTGCGAAAGGTACGAAAAGCCACTCTTCTTTAAAAGTCAGGTTATGTTCTAATTTTTCATCTTTTTTAGAGTGCCGCAATGCCTACTACTGTGAAATAACCATCTAATAACTTTGTTTAATTTCCACAAACGTTTTAAAATCATTTTTGGAAACAACTAACCAGAACTGACTATCATTGCGGACATTTTAAGAAACTTAATAAGAACTAATAAGTTACGTCCAGAATCATATTTACAGTAACTTCTATTATTACAAAAAATTAGGAGTAAGTATTTAAGAATGTATTTGCATTAAAACAGTTATATTTCATTTTTGAGGAAAAAAAAGCAAGGTTAAAAAATGTAGTTGGTACCTTTCTAAAACAAACGATATATTTCTAGATGCAACTTAATTGTAGCAACTAATTTATTGTAATAAACTTAAGTTCCTGGGTATTTTGAGGTTACATTATGTTGCTATTTGCTATTTTACTTGAGCAATACTCCGTTTAGGAAATTTTGCATCAACTAATCAATCTAAAACAATTTTTTAAGATATCGAAATTTTAAATGAATCAATATTAAAATTTTACACATTAAAGATTTATGAAAAGAATGATGGAAACAACACTTTTAAATTTTAATGTTTGGTACCACAGATTTTTTGGTCTTTTTGGTTGATCAATCTAAGATGGTGGTATTCCTGAGGAACAAAGGACATCACTTTACCAATGTTTCTTATTTTGGTTTCTAAAATAGCTACTTTTTAATGATGATCCTTTTTCTTTGGCATTTTAATAGGAATTCTGTTAGAACAGCTATGAGGAAACCCAGGCCATTGCTAGACGTTTGTTTGAGAAAGGTATTAACTAATATCACTTGGTACATTTCTGAAAATATGTTGAAAACTACTTTAAATTTTAGACCAAACGATGTGTTAACATATAAGGTATTAGAAAAATGCATAATATGAAAACGGCTAAAAATGTGAACCTTTCTCAAATAAATGATTCAAGTATTTTCATTTATATTGTAAATTGGCAATTTAAATTAGACAATAAAAAAATAATCAATAGGTAACTGTACCAAAACAAGAAAAGTCAATGATTGCCAAACCTTTGCCAAAAAAAAAAAATGAATACATAAATACCTATAGTTTCTGAGCCAGTAATAAAAGGGACTTCATGACAAGAAAACTTTTAAAACCTTTTTGGTGGGGGTTTCTTTCTAGAGTCTACCACGAATTATCATACCTCCATATATGGAAGCGGCGCTTTAATCCATCCTGTCAATGTCATATGTTTCTGGTGTCGGAACGGACCAACGCATCACTTTTTTATCGGACACGTTTACTACAATTTTCTAAATGCAATTTTTAAACATTGTGCCAAAAATTGTAAGGTTTACAGTCACGAAGCCCGCTTAGTCCGATACCTGAAACATGTGTTTGAGCCTTAAGGTCTCGACTGTAACCTTCACCATTTTTGTCCAAATGTTTAAAATTGCATGTGAAAAATTGTGGTAAACGTGTCCGATAAAAACGTAATGAATTTGTCCAGTACGAGACCCGAAACATTTGACAGTGACAGGAGATAAAGTGCCGCTTCCATATTATTATATGGCGGTATGAATATTCGTGGTAGACTTGTCAAAAAAATTCTAAAAATGTTTTAAAAGTGTATTTTTCATACAGTCTATTTCATTACTGGCCCAGGGACTACAATAGGTACGTGGGTAAATTTAAATTTTTAAGCAGTATAAATAAATGATGATTCTTTAGTTTAAAACCTAATTTAAATGTAAAGTAAAGCATGTTGTTTAATTTATAATTAAAAAGGGATTTATTAGATTAAAAAAAAACGAGGTCATTAAAGAATTTTTTTTATTAAAATTAGGAATGGCAAATCTTTAATTATGTTTTTCGTAATATGAGTTGAACAACAAAAGAGAGTTTTATTATTTGTAAAAGGAAATAACAGGTATTAGTAACAGACAGTAAACTTTCGAGTATCAATAAGTGCCTAATCCAGTTTGATACTTAACATTAAGTAGAGTATTGGTGCGGACCAAATAAAAGATAATTAAATAACGGATAACACAAAATTTCTACTATTGTGTAGCAGCTTTTTACATTTGTATTCGAATATTGCTGAAATATATGGATAGTCTTTTTATATTATTTCTGGTAGTGATTAAAATTAAACTTTACAATTAGTATAGGTAAAAAAACTAAAATACCTGCTTTTATTGTATTACACA
This sequence comes from Listronotus bonariensis, assembly GCA_014170235.1. Lineage (NCBI taxonomy): Eukaryota > Metazoa > Arthropoda > Insecta > Coleoptera > Curculionidae > Listronotus > Listronotus bonariensis. The sequence goes on from JACEGR010006223.1 coordinate 53,293, forward strand.
TTTTACTTCTTTTATAATGTTAAATTTATTTATTTTTTTAGGAAACGATTTCTTTAAAGTTTATCCGAATACTTTTATAAGCAAATTATAATTTTAATTTTTTTGTGATCGTCAATGATCTTTCTGTTTGTTTTTTGTTAAACTTGTTATTGTTATTCAGTAGACAATTTTTGTTAAAAATAAAGAAAATTGGAATTTTCCTGTGTCCGCAGTCCCGATCATCTTAAAATATAAAATACTAGTTGACCCGTGCCAACTTCGTGGGGCGTTAATTATCTTTTTCTCTAATTTTTGGTTCAATTATCAAAGTTACAAACTTCACCTTTTTACAATATTAGTAAAGATCATGTTTTTATAAATAATTCCTAATATAATACAAAACTTTACAATCTCCATACCAGTAAAATGCCCAAAAAATTGTGTTTAAGTTTTAAATCATATACCTATGAAATAATAATTTTAATTTATATTTAACAACAATATAAATATTTTATTAATCACCGACAAACAAGTAATATTACAGTAATTTTATTATCCGTCATACCTCTTAAAATTGTGAGCTATATTCATTGCTTCAAAAATAAATATAGTAAGTATTGTTTCATTTCAAAAAATGTGATTTTAAAATGTTTTTGGAATATTTTATTATTATTTTTACTTTAAACTGCAGTTTACACAGACATACAATTTTATTGACATTTCTAAGTTTGCTATACTGCAATGTACTTGTATCCCTTGGGAAAACACACAAATCGTAAAAACCGTATATTTCCAGAAACCAGAAAAAAAAGTTTTGTATTATTTTTACAAAAATATATTAGGTTGTTTTCTGTTAAAACAATATTGTTGTAAGTGAAAGGCTAACATTAAAAAAATGTTTATTTTTGTCTTATACTTGCAAAAGTTTGTTTGTTTAAGCTTTAAACTTGTGTTCTTAGTATTTTAAAATTATCACTTATTACATACATTAATAAAATAAAATAATATTATGTATTTATATTTAAGGGTTTATTTAATATTAATTTAAATTTTTGTAAAACTTTTGGAAAACCGTATAAAAAGAAAAATATTATCCTAAAATATCTGTAACAAATATTTTTCTATAACTACCAGGTAAAAAAGTCAGAGATATTTATAAATAACAAATGAAAGGTACAGAAATAAAAGAAAAACAAATTGTTACAAAGACAACTTTCGGATATATGACACTTTTTTATTTATTTTTCAATAATAAGCAATGTACACTTCCAATTTTATTTGGGATTCACATCGACAATATCAGTCTTATTTAGCTAATATTTAGGCCAATCAAAGTATTACAATGTACAAGGTGGTTCCTTCCCCCATTTTTTATTTCGCAACATAGTGAAAAATGCTTTATATCAAAAAGTTTTTAATTTTTTGAAATTGTAACTCTAAACTTATTTGTGATATAAGTAAATGGAAAATATTTTTAAGAAAAACCATTTTTTTGTTAAATTTTGTGACAGGTTTTCGATTTATTGCAAAACATTTACCCATGTCATAGATACATCCAATTTTTAATAGTTTCGGAAATATGACCATCTACAGGAATTTAATAGAAAATTGGCATTTCCAAATAAAACACCCTGTGTATTGCATCACCATTAAATGAATATTTTAGGGAGCTTTAAGAACATGCTACAGTTGATATGTCTATCTCTTATAGTTTTTAAAATATTGTCATCCAAACTAAAAAATCTAAAAAATGGTAGATAAGAATATAATGCATATTTTATCTACGACAAGGCTTGCATGACTGTATCAGCTAAATGCAGATACTAGAAGTATTTTTAGTGGTAAAAAATATTGTATCATTAGTTGCGATAATGCGATAAAGGTATGAAAAAAACGCATTTTGAAAAAAACATATTACTGTATCAGATGAACTTAATTTACCAATTACACCAAATAACGGCAGTTTTTTTCAAAAATATATATATTTTTTTAAAGAAACATCTATTGGATTTAAAAGGAGTTGGATCAATAAACCTGCTATGGATTCGGGAGGAAAGGGTAAGAATATTTTACTCTAAACGGAATTTAATCTTCCTTAAGATAAAGATTTTTTTATTCCATTTTAATGAACTTTCCCAAAGAAAGATAATTAATAATAATATAATAATATGGCAAAACTAGATAACTAAAAAAGAACAGTTATACGTTTTTCCCAAATGCTTTTTATACCTATATTGCAATTAATGGTGTAATATTTTCAACTACCAAAGAATACCTCTAACATCTGCATTTTAACTAAGCCAGCCTTGCGTTGATACCCTCTAGCGCTCCTGGCCTGCATTTTCTTTATTGTTTATAATGAATTAATTTTAGACACCATTATAATATCCTTTAAAAACTCAAGTTATCGCCAGTACCGCCGTAAACTTTGCTACATTACCCTATTACCAGCGCGCTACATTTAATCGAAAATTGGCCATAGGCGGGTAGTTTTTAAATGGTTAAATAAACCTTCAGAATAAAAATTAAGTAATAATTAAAAAAAAAACATTTTTTTACCATTATTATAAACATATTAGGCTGTAAGTATTATAAAAATATTTATTCTTAGATTTTTTAATTCACTTGAAAAAAAAATCAATAAAATTAAGATATTTAGCAAATTTTAGAGCCAATAACACTAAAAGTTAAAGAGTTTAGATTTTAACCGAGTTTTAGTATATCCAGAGGCACACTTTAAAGACTGTCCGAAAACGATAACAAAAAAATGTTTTTCGGTCCACCCCAATGGTCATATCTTCAAAACTAATAAAAATTAGATATATTATATAAACACTTTTTTAAAAGATCCTTGATAAATCTTTCAAATGGTAATATAATATTCAGGGTGTTCCATTAAAAAAAGTAATTTTTGCAATAAATTAAAAACACGATGTTTAATTGTTTTTCTATTGGCAGCACGTTAATCAGCGAAAAAAAAACTATAACTTTATTAATTTAACCGACTTTTTATCTCCAATAATAAAAAACTTAGCAATAGTGCCAATTTAAGATTAATCACCCTGTATACAAAAATTTTAGAAGGTGATTCCTTGTTAAAAATAAAGAGCCTTATAAACATGGGTCGAAAGTTAACCATTAGGGAGATATCGCAAAAATATTTAAAAAATGTCTTTAATTTTTATCCTAAAAACAAAAAAGTATTGTGTTTGGGCTACCAAGTTATGTTTATTAAAAAAATAATAATAATAACAAGTACCTTAATAAGTGAGAGCAATCATTTTTTTTTATAAAATAAATTTCCCCGTCATGACCCGTTATGATTACGTTACAGTTTATATTTTTATTTGAAATTGGTTAGTTTAATAAAAAAATACGTTTTTAAATAAATACGGCTATTTAATTTTATATTTTTGAGGTTATTGCGGCTCTCTTTAAATTTGGTTACGAAGAACGATAAAAGTAGTCTATGCCTACCAGTTCGATAAATTCTAAAAGATTGCAAAAATATTCATAAAGTGTATTTTTATAATAGCAATATTTCCGTTCAATTTTATTACTCTAGCGGTTTTCGTTTTAAAAATAAAAACCTTATTTTTTTGCTACTTTTGTACTGCGATATCTCCCTAATGATTGACTTTTCACTCCATGTTTATTAAGCAAAATACCCTTTATTTTAAACAAGGAATAAGATACTTTTTTTCACTTAATAAATGCAAATTACTTCCAGTTATAAAATTTATATTATCCCTTTTTAACAAAGAAGTATTATTTAAATTAAATATAAGGTTATGTTTTAAAATACTTAAAATGATTTGTAATCGGAAACTGATGGTAAAAAAAAAACATTTTTTTATCTATCTACAATCGTCTCCATATCAAAAACTCTTTTTCTTCAGTATACACAACAGTGCAATTGTATTGATATTTTTAAGTAAACATTACTGTAACGTTACTCTCGGGAAACACTCGAAAAGAAAAGCCCAAATCCCTTAATGCACAGTGCAGATGTTTATTTTTTTTATCAAGCCTGAAGTAAGGCCGGAATAAGTGCCTTATTTTAAAAACTCTGTTTGGATTTTAAAAGATTCTATTCATATTCAAGGTGTTTCACAATTGCTGTAAAAAAGGACATATCTCAGCTGATTTTATAACCAATATCATATTAAGATAGTTCGTAAATGTTTCGTTCTCAAGAAACAGGGTGTTAATTTTTTTTAAGTTTTAAATTTTAAAATATTTTCGTAAAATTTATTAGACCTATAAACCTAATTTAGTGTTTGTTATGGTTTTTGGACAATTCATAATAAAAAATTATAAAACCTAATTTTTAAAAGAAAAAAATACTTTAATGTTTTTGTATGGTCCAGATTGGTCCAGGCATATGTTATTTAGCGGATTTAATTTTTTTGAAAAACAAGGAAACTACGTAAAAATATTGGTAAATAAAGATGCATCTTTATTTTTTAATTTATAGAAAAATAGAAAAACTGAACCAAAATCAGTGGCGTACAATATTTTCGTCAGAAACACAAATTTTATCAAAATTGGATAAGGAATATTAAGGTAATAATAAAAAGTTGATCTAAAAAACAAAAAACAACACTTTATATTTTAAAAACGATTCATTTTCAGACCATTTTTTTTAAAACTTTTTTTTATTGAATTAATTTAGGAATATACTCTTAATTTTTTGTACCGCGAAATCTCCCTAATCGTTAACTTTTCATAAAATGTTTATAGAACAAACTACTTATTTGAACAAGAAATCACCTCCTTAGGTTTTTCTTATTTGTTTTGAGACACTCTGTACAGTAAATTTTATAAAGATAATAATAGAAATTGGGACGTCTATATACCTGTTCTTCGTAGTATTGATTAAAATAAAATTGTCTTTTATGATTCGTGGATGCACAATATATCCTAAATCTTGCTTGCTGCTTGTCAGTGCTTTCTAAAAAAATGTATTTCTAATATGACAGACAACATATTATTTTAGGGTCTGGTAAAGATTAGGTATCCACGAATTTTGCGTTTTTAAAAGTTCCAAGTACGAGTGTTTGGTTTATAAAACAGTTTTAAATAAAAATCGTTGGATAAACCACTTTCTTTAATAAAAAAATAATAATAAAAGTACGGAGTTTGCATACGTTTGGATGCCAAGACTCCCTATTAATACCCGTTTGAATAAAAATGTGTTTATTCGGTTGCCCATACATAGTTTTTTATAAAATCTAAAAAGAATCCTTTTTACCCTATTTTAAAAAGTGTGTATTAGTCTCAGGTATGATTAAAAAATTAAAAAAAATTTTACTAACCAGAACTAACCTGACCACCACTTATAATTCATCTATGGTAAAAAAATATCCGAGTATTATCAAGTTCCAAATGGATCTAATTTGGTCAAAAATACATGCTAACATCACAGGAATAAATATATTAACCAGAAGGACATCTCTTTTACCTTGAGCGGCGCAGGCTGTGACCTTCGAGGGCTACTAAACCGAAATTCTAAACCGAAATTGCCAGTGCAGTAGTGAAAGGCGAAGCAATGACTCGGTAACGGTCAATGTATTTTATATAGTTTATTGCGATACGTTTTATTTTTCTGGACTATAATATTCTGTTTAGTGATTTTTCTGTGAATTGTGTAATTAATTACCTATCATGGAAGAAGAAAGAAAAAAGTAGGCCTTGTTTACAGTTTTAAAAATAGAAAAATTGTCATATGGAAAAATAAATAGACACTTGTGTAAATTATACAATACATATTTTAAAAAACTGAAGCGTATCCAGAGTAAATATTATGATAGAAATGTCAATTGCCCAACGATTTTATTATTTGTCTGATCAATACCCCAGATTGATGAGAAGATTGGTGCGATCTGGTAGCTAGGACTTACCGAATTATTTTTAGCTTTTAGTACAATAAAACCGTTTAACAAAAAAGTTTTTTTACATAATTTATTTTCAAGTTTTTAGTTTTGTTGTTAGTTGATACTTCTCATTCTATTGAGTTCGCCTTACTATAACTAACCAGAACTAACCAACGATTCTATATTGAAGTAGTTGTGGAAAATATGTAATTCGCCATTTTGCAGCAGCGTCCATCTTGAATTTTATTTTTTTATAGTGAGCTCTATTCTACCAACCAAGCCTTTTCATTTGATACCCATATTGAGGTAGTTGTGAGAAAAAATATGTAATCCGCCATTTTGTGGCGGCGGCCATCTTGATTTTTTGTTTTATAGTGAGCTCTATTCTACCAACCAAACCCTTTCATTTGATACCCATATTGAGGTAGTTGTGAGAAAAAATATGTAATCCGCCGTTTTGTGGCGGCGGCCATTTTGGATTTTAATTTTTTTATAGTGGGTTCTATTCTACCAATCAAGCCCTTCCATTTGATACCCATATTGAGGTATTTGTGAAAAAAAATATATATAATCCGCCATTTTGTAGCGGCGGCCATCTTGGATTTTATTTTTTCATAGTGGGTTCTATTCTACCAATAAAGCCCTTTAATTTGATAATCATATTGAGGTTGTAGTAAAGTAATATGTAATCCGCCATTTTGTATCGGCGGCCATGTTGGATTTACAATCATAAAGAATAATTTATATTGTATTGTCATCAAGACTAAGGAAGTGTACCAAAATTTTAGATCGATCGGTCGTCAGGAAGGGGGTCAAATTTCAATTACTAGATTTGACCCAAAAAATAATTCCAAATAAATAACAAACAGGTCAAGTAAAACCGTTTAAAAATAGTTTTTTTACATCCTTGTGAACAATTTCCAATTAGTTATTTAATTAAATGGTTTGTTACAGTTAGACTATTCCATACCCTCAAATGGATAAATAGAAACTTCAAAAATATGAAAAATAAAAAATTGTCATATGCGAAAATAAATAGACACATTTCATAATAATTATTAATATATCTCAATACGACATATTATTAAAGCATCTGTTTTATTTGATTGCATAGATGTTATAAAATGCATTATAATAATATTAAAATATATTTTTAAGAGATAGGCGCCTAAACATGTTAATTTCTTAGGTACGCTCATGAAACGCCTGCAAAATATGCAGTTCGAGGTCATGAGACGCGCTAGGAGACATCAAAGAAGCCGCCTTCGAGATATCCTTCTGGTTAATATATTTATTCTTGTGCTAACATTGTACAAGACCAGTTATGTTAAGATTTTGTTGTCATATGTTATAGAGTTGTTATCATTATTTGAAATCTTACAATTTAAATATTTTTCACAGAGAATGATAATATTATAGGATTATTTTAAGGGGGTGTTTACAGCTAATTAAACGAATACAATTTGTAGCAAAATTATATACTTTCCAATAGCCTGTTAGAAGGCTAAAGAAAAATAAGTTGATCACCCAAAAAATTGTTGAAAGTGGGTTTTAATGGATAAAACTCGTTTATCCTTACTTTATTATATTAAGAATTGACTATTTAATATTTTTTCAAAATTGTCCCGAAAGAATTAAAATCCTATGAGTATCTAATCTTTACCAGAACCATATTTTATTTTTATTTTTAGATGGTAATCGTATATTATGGGACGCGCATGGAATGTTCCTTATCTCCCACTAGTATGACTTTTGCATGTAAGTTATACGAGAGGAAAGTAAGTATTCCGTGTGAGTCGTATACTATACTTTTTTACGACTTACTTGTGTATTTATACTATTACAAACAGTTTAATTAATATTCTTGATTTGTCACAAAATATTTGTCAGCTATGATATGCGCGGCATTACAGCCTACTGAAATTTTTTATCAAATATAATTGATTTGATTATTAGTTAATTTTAAGTACTTATTAGCTATTTTTATACTCATATGTGACTAAAAAGTAGTGTTTTTGTTTAAAGAATCATACTAATTCAACGAGGTTCTCGAAAATATTTACAAATTATCGTCTTTTTGCACATTTAAAGCACCCTATGACAGCCGTGGGTAATGGATGTGGGTAATGAGCGTGGGTAATGGCTGTGGGTATTGAGCAAAATTACCTGCTTAAAATCACATAATTAATGTACAGTAGTAAAAAAAACTTATTTCTAACAAATTTGTACAGGGTATTTCATTTAAGAGGAAAAATCGCCAATTTTTTTACTTTCCCTATATTTAAAAAAATATTCAAGATAGCCAATCGATGTATTTTAGCTTGAAGAATTTAAAAATCGTATTAAAAAAACAACTGCTAAAAAAACAAAAGACTTACGCCATAATTGTTGTATTTATTTATTTATTTATCTACAAATGTACACTACAGAATAAAAACATTCTAAATGGTACAAGAAAAGAAGCAATAGCTAAGGTTAGAAGGTACAATAATATAAATATAAAATAACATACACTATAGGATAAATTGAAACAGTCAAAGAGCACACAAAACAAAATAAAGTCCCATATAAGTACCAGTGACAAAAATAATTTAAAAACAATAAACTTAAACTAAAATGTACAGTCAACAAATTAAAATTTAAAAGTGCTTTAAAAACGGACCTTACAATACATTAAAAGACGCGGAGCTGCAATTGTCTCTTTAAGGAACTTAGACTTGTAGCGAAAAGATCAATGTCAGAGTAATGGCGGTTGTAGTTCCTCAAGATACGATCGATGAAGGCGCTGCGACCATAGTTAGTTCGGTGAGTCACTTCGAAAAATAGAAGTTGTTGCCTTGTGTGCCTCAGAGGCGCGTGGAAAAGAATAGACTCCGTTAGTGTAGCACAATCCACAGATCCATTTAAAATCTTAAATAAAAAGACAACCATAGCATCCCACCTCCGACGTTCCAAGGTTTTCAGACCACAGAGCAAAAGTCTGGTTTGATATGACAGATCATCATAGGGAAAGCGATGCTTATATAATAAGTACTTAGCAAATTTACTCTGCACCCTCTCAATTCTGTCGACATTGAATCCGTAAAAAGGACACCAGACAACGGAGCAATATTCCAAAACACTTCTAATTAGGCTATTGTACAGGCAAGTTATGGCTTTGGTGTCACTGATGTGCCTAGTGTGCCGCTTGACAAATCCGAGAAGTCGAAATGCTTTCAATATAATCTGTTCAATATGCAGATTAAAAGAGAGAGCAATGTCAAAAGTGACTCCCAAATCATTGATGGATTGAACACAATCGAGGTTATGGCCGCCTATTGAGTATTGTCTCTCTGTTACTACATTACTTTTCGAAAACCGAATTACCTTACATTTCTGGATGTTTAGGGAAAGGTAATTTGCGTTGCACCAATCTGAAAAGACGTTCCTAAATGAAACACCATATTTATTATTATATTTTTGAATTCTATGGTCAATTCTAATTGTTTTTTTATAAAGGGTACTACATGTTTACCTTTTACTGTTTTTGAGTATTGACGCCTAAAAGGTCATATTTTAAGCGTCATTTGATTTAATTAAATATCTCCATATGAAATATAGGTAATGCAGGTGAGTACCTGATACTTCAAAGTAATTTTTTTTTATTTCTTTGAAAATTTCACACAACTGTTTTTTGACCAATCAAATGTGTAGTTTTGGTTGCATTACCATGACAACACAAGTATTTTTCGGAATTTTTTTCTCCTGCCTGGGGTACCCTGGAGCGAATTAAAGTGGAAATTTTTTGACATAACCATTAAATTTGTTTTAACGTCATGTCTGTCATTCACATACATAATTAAAGAAAATGTTATTTTGTACCAGTTGTAGTATTTCAGACGTAACATAATATGAAATAATATAAGGATTTAAGTCCTTAAATGACAATTTTATACAACTACAGTTAGTAAAATATCATAGGACTGAAGTAGTAAACACAAGTGAAGAGCGAACGAAACCAAGAGTAAAGGTTTAAAAAAAATTAAATAAACTGTTTTTACTAACTGTAGTAATATAAGTGATACATAATATAAAAGAATAAACAATGATAAGCTCTAAAATTATATTTATTTGCAACTACAATAATTGGTTAAATGGAAAATATTTATTTTAGGGTAAAATTTTAAAGCTAGTTTGAAAGTTACAAGCATTAAATAAAAAAA